>JAFJYG010000016.1:0-150634 GCA_017366145.1 Cadophora sp. M221 | reverse complement strand
CTCCACCATCACTCACTCCGGTTTCCAAGTCTCTCCCCTGCCGTCACCCTAATATTTGCAGGGTCTCCGAACTTATTATTTCTATCCCACCAGCCTGCTCTGTTTGGCACTGCATTGCACTGCTCTTCTCTTCTCTACTTGTACTCACTCTCCTTGCCGCACACGCGCATTGCCTTACCAGGAGGACCTCCGCAATTCTTTAATTTCACCTCATTCAAAGTCTCTCCCGAGTCTCTTCCTCCCATTTTCAATCCAGAGATCGCCCTGCCTGCCCTTGTTCCAACACCGATTTCAGACGAGATACGAAGTAGTACCGACAGAAAGCTTCTTCACACTCCTGTCGACCCCCCATCCTTTCACCCACCGCGATGGCCGAAAAGCCAGCAGTTCTCATAATAGGCGGACTGGGTTATATTGGACGATTCCTCGCGCTCTACATTCACAGGAACAATTTGGCATCCGAAGTACGGATTGTCGATAAGGTGTTACCACAACTGGCATGGCTGGCGCCGGAGTTCGAGGAAGCTTGTGCGAATGACAAGTTCATGCAGGCAGATGCCAGTAAAGAGCGTATGTACTTTCTACTATTCAATCGGTTGTGAATTCTCAACACCCACTTTGCGCTCGGAGGAATCACAAGCTAACTCCAACCCCTCCTCGTAGAATCTCTTCCTCGCATCTTCGATCGCTCCAATGGCAAGCAATGGGACTATGTTTTCAACTGCGGCGGAGAGACGAGATATTCCCAGGAGGACGAGGTTTACAAGGTGCGCTCCCTGGCACTGAGCGTCGCTGCAGGGAAGGAGGCTGCAAAGCGAGGCGTCAAGGCCTTTGTGGAACTGAGCACTGGCATGGTGTACAAGCCAGACTCGCAACCCAGCAAAGAGGGTGACAAGTTGAAGCCATGGAGTAAGATCGCGGTATTCAAGTTGCAGGCGGAAGAGCAACTGGCGAAGATTGAAGGGTACGTACCTTTGAGTTCTGGCGACTGCCGAGCAATGTCCGATATCGCCTCATATTGGGAGTTTTCAGATACTGCGAGCAATATTCGGTTCTAACAAGGAACATAAGCTAACTTTTATTCCAGGCTCAATCTTATCATTGTCCGTCTTGCTCACGTCTACGGCGACTATGCTGCGCAATTTGTCGCAACTGCCCTCTCACTTGCGCGGGTATATCAACACATTCATGGAGAGATGAAATGGCTCTGGACCAAGGATCTCCGCGTCAACACTGTCCACATCGACGATGTAACCCGGGGTCTCTGGGCTATTGCGGAGTGGTATGCGGTACAGAAACAGGCTGGCTGGGATGCCAAGTCTATGGGACAGATCCCAACTTTCAATGTGGTCGACAAGGGACAAACATGTCAAGGGACAATGGCTGAGATCATTGGCGAGCTTTTCGGTATCGAAACCGGCTTCCAAGGCCAACTCATTAGCACTTTTGCGAGATTGAACATGGACAGCGTAGTGGATGATGTGAACGATGAGGTTCTTCAACCCTGGGCAGACCTTCTCGAGGACGCTGGGATCACTCGACCTGGACCACTTACTCCATTCATGGAGAAAGAGCTGTTGAAGGACACCGACCTGAGCATGGACGGAAGCCGATTGGAGAAGCTTATTGGCTTTACCTACGAAAAGCCCAAGATCACCAAGGAGCTAGTGCAGAACATGATCGACAGCTACACACGGATCGGCTGGTGGCCTGTCGCGAAGTAAGAGATATATTTGTACGCAAGGGAACCATTACTTTTCTGGGACGGATGAATCAAATGACGGGACGAGTGAGGACAACCACGAAGAATGAAAAGACCAACAACTACAACAACTTGACAACATATATTGACAACATATATTGACAACAACAAAAGTTTACTATTGCGGAACGATTAACGATGACGAGTCACGGACGCGCAAAACCCAACATCAGATTGATACAGATACCAACATCTCATTTGTCTATTCCATTTTCTGCTCGAAGTTTCCTTTCTGCTACAACATATTTTCGGGCCTGGGTCTCTGGTCTTGCATTGCGAGGAAAAGAGCGAGCGAGCGAGAGAGACAGATCGGCTGTACGTGTATAAGTAATGATCTTGTAATATAGGGAGCTGCCTTGTTTTTCTTTTTTGGCATGTCTGGCTCGAGAGAGGGTCACTCACGTACGATGTACCTTTATTTTAATAACCTTGCTTCTACTACATTGTTTTCTAGCTTTCTGTTGATAGCGCCGTAAGGCGAAATAATAACTTTTTTGTCGTCGGATCTTACTGGTTTCGTCTCAAGTTGGGACGATGTTGTGACAGTGATACCTCCTGGGTTTTCTGGTATTGTATTAGATTGATGGGGTCTGGCACTGGGAGCAGGTAGATGAAACTAAGTATTAATTACAAGAGTGAATATCAGTTGAAGATGTCAACCCCAACTCGGAAAAATCCCCCGCCGCCTTTAAGCTCCCACGCACGCCCTTTAAAAGCAGCCCCCCGCACTCAAACTCAAATCACGCCGATACGCGTACCAACCGAACCAAACGCGTCCCGTAGCACTACACACTCGACAATTGCTTTGCCTTGCGGTATCACACACTGGTCGTTGCTGTAATTGAGCCTCAAATCGGACGAGCCAATCAATGACTTGTTTCTTTCCTCGAAGCCAATCCTCGAATTCATTTATTGCCACAGTAGCACTTTCTTAAAGCAATAGCAATAGCAAGTTGCGCTCGATGGACGCGACCCTCTCTGCACTTTCCGCCCCTGGAACCAACTTCCTCCCAGCCAGTGAAAGCTACAAGAATATCCATTCGATTGCGAAGCAGCAATCCCTCACTATCGTTCCAGGTGATGGCACCTTTGCTGTAGCTGTGCTGCAACATGACAAGTTGGACGAGATAGTTCCTGAGAACTTCTTCTGGTACGTCACTGTCGATTGTTGTCCATTCCTTTTCATACTCGCATTGCATACGATGGATAGGTTGGATAGATGGCGAAGAGAACGCCCACAGTATTTCGAGTTTTCTTTTCGAGACGGAACTTTACTAACACATCTCATCTTTCAGGTTCAAGGTCAAGGGAAGACACTCAATCAAGAAAGTACGGGCCGCATACGAGGAGCGCGCCGATGCCCGCTGCGTATTCCAATTCGACAACAGCCCTATTGCCGAATCTGTGCAGATGCGAAGCCTGAATCGGATGAACGACAACATAATTGTTTTTACAGCACATAAACAAGAAGTGGAAGAAGAAGTGATGGATCCAACCGGCCCCACTGCGAGCACTTCTGCTCCCTCGAGAACCCCTCTCCAACTTATGAATACCCAACTTCCTGCGATCCCAAACCCTCTTGGAATGGAAGTTCATGCTACGCCAGTCAAGACAGAGACTGTGTACATGTCTCCATTTGAGGTGTCGGAGAATATTGCACCTCGTGCGAATGTGAAGATGGAACGCTCACCACACCCTTCGAGACCTATTATCAAGAACGAGATTAGGGAAGAGCAATCGGGATTCTCTCAATACGGTATGTAATTTGGGATCTCGAATGCTGAGTCGGTTTTCTAACAATTGTTTTTGTACATGCTAACTTGTCACAGCCAACGCACCCTACAGCTTTCAAACTCAGGTTAATAGGCAAGCCCCAGCCAACGCTTTAGTCAAGGCGGAGACAGGTACTAGAGATACACCAATAGATACAGTCGCCCCCTCTCACACCGCTCCAGAAGGAAAGCTACCTTCTATGAACGACGAGCGATTCCAAAAACTTATCTCAGAAGGAACTCCCGAAGAGCTTGAGGCTGAGGTTAAGAGCTGCCAGGCGTTCCTTGGGGAATTGAGGAAGCCATTGGATGCATTCGTAGCTCAGAACAAGGATGCGCATCATTGGGTCGCCCGAATTGGTAGGTCATATACTCTTGCCTGTGACTTTTAGATGTACTGACTCGAAGCAGAACAACTGCAAAAGCAGAACGTCGACACACCAACAATCATCGGTGTAGTTGGCAACACCGGTGCTGGTAAGAGCAGTGTCATCAATGCTTTGCTTGAGGAGGAACGATTAGTCCCAACAAACTGCATGCGAGCTTGCACGGCTGTTGTAACAGAGATGTCCTATAATCACTCAGACAACCGGAACGCCCTATACCGTGCTGACATTGAATTCATCCAAGCTTCTGATTGGGAGAAGGATTTGAGAATTTCTTTGAAGGAATTGATCGATGCCAGTGGGCAAATCAGCCGAGAATGTACCAACCCCGAGAGCGAGGCCGGTGTTGCTTATGCAAAGATCAAGGCTGTCTATCCTTCACGGACGAAAGATGATCTTGCTCGCAGTTCGGTTGAGGATCTGATGAAGGAGAATTGCGTAAGAAATGTTCTTGGAACCATCAAGAAGATCGAGAAGTCCCAACCCGAGTACTTCTACCGCGCTCTGCAAAGTTATGTTGACTCCAAGGAGAAGGTGCGTGCCCTGTCATCCGTTCTAGCCTTAAAAACCTGATACGTATTTGGTGGTTTGGAAGCCGCCAGCAAGTTGGTCTCATGTGATCAAAGCTAACTTCTGAAGTCTACTGAAGATAAGAGCAAGAAGAAGGACAAGGGTGAGAAGAAGCAGATGGAATTCTGGCCCCTGATCAAGGTCGTTCGCATCTACACCAAGGCTGAAGCTCTCAGCACTGGGGCAGTCATCGTCGACCTTCCCGGTGTGCATGATTCAAATGCTGCGCGGGCTGCCGTAGCTCAAGGTTATATGAAACAATGCACAGGTAAGCACTCGCGCGTTCCTTGCTGTGTAGCCGACTAATGAAAATACCAGGCCTCTTCATTGTCGCCCCTATAAATCGTGCTGTAGATGATAAGGCCGCGAAATCTTTGCTAGGCGAGTCCTTCAAGCGTCAACTCAAATTTGATGGCACCTATTCCAGGATCACATTCATATGCTCCAAGACTGATGACATATCCATCACCGAGGCATCGGATAGTCTTGGATTGGAAGATCAGATGAGCGAGGACTGGGACAAGATCGACGCCATTGAGAAGGAGCTGAAAGGTCATAAGCAAGAAGTGAAGGACTTGAAAGAGTCGAAAGGCGTATTTACCGAGCTTATCAACGATGCTGAGGAAGGCATCGAGCGTTGGGAGAAGTTGAAAGATCAACTGGACGATGGTGAGACAGTCTATGATCCATCAAAGAAGCGTAAACGCTCTGCCGAGCTAAAGAAATCTCGCAAGAAGGCAAAGAAGTCTCGTTCTAGGTAAGTCTGTCTCATGGGATCTCAACTCTCCCCAGTCATCCCCGCCCTTGGTAGGTATGCATGCTGACTCAATGCAGCTCCGATGACGAGAATGATGACGAGGACGAAGATGAAGAGGAGGAGAAGGACGTTAATTCCGAGGCTGAAAGCGATTCCGGTTCCGTGTCCGACAAGGGCGATCCACTTACAGCTGAAGACATTGATGCAAAAATTGCTCAATTAAAGGATGACAAGAAGAGAGCTCGACGAGAACGTATCGAGACCAATGACAAGGTCAAGGAGGTTAGCCAGAAGATTAAGGCGTTGGAGAAAACCCGAGAGAAAATCGACACCGCTATGAGTGCAATCTGCATTGCAGGGCGAAACAATTACTCGAAGGGCGCCATTCAGGTATGAAACTTAAAACTTTTTTATTTTACTTTTTTACTTTTCAGAACTTGTAACTTGGGCATGCATTGTCACGAATCTGCCTTGGCTCTTGGGAATTTCCCAGAAGTGGCAATACTGACCTTTTATTAGCGAGATTTTGCGGATGGCATTCGCGAACTTGACATGGAGTCAGCTCAAGAAGAAGATCCTGATCATTTCAACCCTGAGGACGATCTAAGAGACTACGACGAAGTTGCTCGTTCTCTCCCAGTCTTTTGTGTTAGTTCTCGTGCCTACCAAAAGATGCAGGGCAGACTTCAACGAGATAAAGCTGTGCCAGGCTTCCGTACAGCGGAAGAGACGGAGATTCCACAACTTCAAGCTCACTGCAAGAAACTCACTGAAGCTGGGAGAGCTTCGAACTGCCGCAACTATCTTACGAACCTCTCGCAACTGCTGAACTCATTGGGCTTGTGGGCATTTAATGATGGTACTGGACTCAACCTGACTGACGTCCAACTGGCGGCCGAGACGAAATTCTTGAAACTGAGACTCCAGAAGCTAGAGCAAAGTCTCGACAAGGCAGTTATGGACTGCTTGAAAGAAATGAATGACACGCTTGCTGAGAACATTTTCGAACATTATGAGCAACTTGTTGAGCTTGCCGTTGCAGAAGCCAATAACACCGTCGGAAACTGGCACCGCAATGTAAACAAGGTAAGCCAAACTTCCATTGCCACGATCTACTAGGGGTGTGCTAACTGTGCCCAGGATAACCGTACGCTCGGAGGTTATTATTGGGCAACCTACAAGGCCATCGTTCGACGTGAAGGTGTATTTTCGAATGCACAGGGCACGCACGATTTTAATGCTCAACTGTAAGTACTCAATCGTGGGCGACGTCACGAATTTAAGCTGATGACAGTAGTACGGAACCCATCATCAAACACCTGGCTTCTCACTGGGAAAAGGCCTTCGCCCAGAGACTTCCCCGTGTCCTATCCTCCTTTTCCAGACAGGCAAAGGGTCTGCTAACAGCCTTCCATCGCGAAATCGAACTACGCACTATGAAGACTGGATCTGGTTCCGCTGGAGTTGCCATGCTAGGCCAACAACTGAATATCTACGAACAGGTATTTGCAGCGCTGGCAACTCAGATGCTGGAGATGATCAATGGACTGCAGCGAGAAGCAAACAGAGAATTTACGCCCGTCATTGCTCGAAATCTTTCAACAGCATACGACTACTGTGCTAACGAATCGGGAGGAGGGTGTTTCAACAGAATGAAAGCCCACATGAGCCAGCATATCGATCATATCCGAGGCAGCATGTTTTCCGAGAGTTGCGAAGAAGTGAAGGGCCTCTTGTTGAATATGTGCAAGCAAGTATCGAGCCGGATGTCTGAACATACCGACATCGTCTTCATCAGAATTGAACGTGACTATCTGGAGGTCATATCTGGTACTCAGCTTCCTGGTCAGACAATGCCAAAGTGGGAGCGTCAGATGAGAGCCGAAGTTGCGAAGGTGATTGAGGACCGAAAGCAGGTTGTCATCGAGTTGGCCCGGAACGATGCTGCAAAGAAAGTCGAGGATGCGGCTAAGGATGCTCCCCAAACTCCTGGGAACAATGACCAGGAAGGTGGCGATGATGATCAATCTCCAGACAAGTCCCTAGCAGCTCAGGTTCAGAGTGAGGGTGCTAACGATGGCATGGACTTGTCCTGATTCAGTTGTTGAAATTACGGGATATTTGCTTCTTCTTTTGTAATGCATGGTGATGTACGATTTGCTGGGGTTGGGTCTGGTTGTGTTTCGATGGCGACGGGCGTTCAGATACCTATCTTCTTGCGTGTTTTATTTCTTTGGTTTTGTGGCAGCTTCCTTGAGCTTTGCCTTGCTTTGCGTGGGTGGGTGTGAAGGCGTTTTGTCAACAAAATTAAGTGTAGATTTGAGATTTGGAAAGATAATATCTCACAGTGCATTATTTGGAACGAGGAACTGTATTAATATGTACCATTCTCTCTCTGTATGCTTGTGAACTTTCTCGGCGTTTGTTATTCGAACTTGAGTTTTAGACAAACACATCTTGGTGCATGCAGTCAAGGTCATACTATCATGGCAGTCAATGCCGCGGTTATGTACTCAACAACCCTACAGTAAGGACTACCGAAGTCTCCGAGCTCGCAACGACAAAGACACACCGCATCTCCATATTGTAGCGAAATTGGAACACGCGATGAAGCAAGGGTTTGCGGGTATATCAGGAACAAAACCGTCGACCCACCTCCTTCTCGAAGGAAGGCTAAGGAGCTGGTCTCCGTAAGATGTATCTGGTTCACAACGCATACCTCCACATTAACTTCACGTTTACGTTGGAGGGAGAGTGCCGACCTGCAGGAACGGCATATCCCAGGATATTGGGAAGGCATTGACCAGTTCCCAGCGGGCTGTCCCGAACTTTCTCGCTCGCTTCGCAAACATCACCCCATGAACATTCGATTTGCTGTGTCATGTGTGGAATGGATGGATGGATGAATCAATCAAAATCCCAACACGAATTAAGCACTGTATCATGTTCATAGATCTTTTTTTCAACTTTTTTGTTTGTGGGGGGGACGGGATGGTAGGCTGCTTGCTGCATGTATGGAGTGTTGAAAATTTTCTTTTGTTGTGGTTGGGTTTGTTGTGGAGCGTGATGGGAGGGGAGGGAATGTTATTCATATAAGGAGGGAGACTCTTGATGATCCATCCATCCGTTTTCGTAGGTAGAAAATCTGGCCATTTCTATTACTTCACTTTTTCTCTCTCTCTTCCTTTGGATTTTACAATTTTCACAAAATTTCACAATAATGCCAACAGCCATGTCCTCATCTGCATCCTCCACATCCTCTCTCCTTCTGAAACCACCACGCACCTCAGCCTCAACCTCAACATCCACATCAAAATCAAGCACCAGCATCACCTCATGGACATCCCAAACCCGCATTCTCCTCACCCCGCCCCCACCCACCCTCCACATCGCCGTCATAGGAGGCGGCATCGCGGGCCTCACACTCGGCCAACTCCTGCGCGACACGCCCGGCGTGGAAATCACAGTGTACGAGAAGAGCGTCGATTCAGTGGATAGGCTGTGTGGGTATCGCGTTATGCTGTCGGGTTTTGTGTTGCGGAATCTGAGGGCTATATTACCTGGGGCTGTGTGGGAGGGGGTGGCGGCTTGTGTGGGTGTGCAGCCTGGTGGGGGGCAGGAGTTGAAGTTTTTGAAGAGGTGAGATGGAGAGAAAATAAAGAAAGGCCCGCTCTTTCTGTTCTTTAAGTTTATTGGTGATGTCTTGTTATTTTTTATCTCCTCTGGTTTGGGAAGTCCTGCTGATAAAAGAGTATTTGGAAATCTGTAGTAACGGCACGGAAATGTTCACCTTCTCCGCCCCCGAGATCCAAAACTCCTACTCCGTCTCCCGCTGGCCTCTACGCAACGCACTCCTCTACCAAAGTCACTCCTTCGTACGTTTCGGGAAGTCGTTCAAGCGGTATGAGAGACAAAAGAACGGAAGCGTGAAGGTCCTCTTCGAGGATGGGAGTGAGGATATATGTGATCTGCTGGTTGGTGCTGATGGCGCAGGGTCGAGGGTTAGGAAGCAGTTGATACCGGAGGCGGTGGTGACGATGACAGATCTGGCGGTGGTTTATTTTAAGATACCACTTACGCCTTATACGAAGGAGTTGTTGCCGACGGGAAGTGCTTCGATGGTGGGTTTGTTGTCTGTTTTGTTTTGGGTGGTTAAGCGAGTTTTTAATCAGCGGCTGATTCTCCTAAGGCTTTTAGTCATAGGAACCAGAATATCCTGCTTCATACATGTAAGTTACTGCGTCGCATCACTATTTATACTCTGTTGGATCTTGTTATATGCCTCAAAACTCAGGGGTTACCTTAATTTCTTTCTTATATTACATACTCGCAGTGCAACCCACTAACCACAAAAAGGGGTCAACCCACGCAAGACCTGGGCCACAAAATTCGACGACTACGACATCGGCAACGACGAATCTTTCATAATGTACGGGTATGGGAGCCCCATACACGAATTCAGCAACCAGAGCAAAGCTCCAAACATGCTCTCGTCGGCCGAGCTGAAAGCGGAGTGTCTCGCGCGTGTGAGGTCTGATCCGAATATGGATCCGAGATTCGTGGCGCTGACTGAGCATTGTGTGGTCAATTCGGCGTATGTGCATACCGTGAGGGATTGTCAGGCTGTTAAAAGGTGGGATACGAGTGGAGTTACGCTTGTTGGGGATGCGGTGTTTAAGTATGTTTTGTCCTTTTATATGGGTGTTATCTCGCTTAGTGACAGCAGAGGGAGGTTAAGCTGATGAGAGTGTAGTATTTCGACTATGTTAGGTAAAGGCGCAAACTGTGCTCTCCTCGATACGATTGACCTAGCCGAGACTCTCCAACGGCCCTCTTTGATCCGCGTCTCGAAACGGCGTCTCGAACTCCAGAAACGAGCCGAGGAAGGTGTTAAACGGCGCATGAAGGAAAGGCAGAGGAGTGCGCTGATACAAAATTTTGTGTATCTGGGAGATACTAAGTTGAGGGAGTTTTGTAAAGAGCATGGGTTGAAAGCGGCGTTTGGGTGGGTTGATGGGGGGAGTCCGGTGGAATTTGGGAAGGGGCATTGAGGGAGTGCGGATGTGGTGTTGGTGAATGCTTCCTCCGTTCTTGAAGAAAAAGGTGTCCGTGAGGTGGTGTTTCTTGGTCTCTGGTGACCAATTAGTCGGACAGATAGCCTTCGGAAGCTGGAAAATCGGAGGAAAATCGTACAGTGATAGTCCGGCATTCACATTCGTCCAGATTTCTGGGGGGTGGGGTTTAACTGTCGAAGCAAACAGCGTATCAAGAATTGCGGTCACTTGCAGGTGCAACTGATTACTTCACAAGATATTAGCTGTACGGTTTCAATATTCTAATCCAATGGCTAAAGGTAGAGGCCGTAGACGACTTGTCTTGTCAATACATCCCCCTAGGAGCAAACTCAGACTGACCAGAGTATTTGGTGATGTTTCTGCACGCATGTGTGAGTTTCGGAGCGTAGCTGCTAGCAACTGGGCTTAGTTTGTGGAATACACTACATTCGGTGTTTTGAGGAGAGCAGGAAAGTAATGTTCTAGCTTGGCCACTTCAATTTCCCTTCTGTGTCGATCGATACTTCAACAAGACAATCACGGAGTCGTCCAACTTCATTCACAGGCCCTAGCCTGAGAGCTACTGACACTGACCAGCCCGAGGAAAGTAACTTAGACAATCTTTCAGACATGTCTAAGTGCCTGATCTCTTCGACTGCCCTGTAAATGCCTGCTTCAGGCGATATATCTACAGGGGCGAGGGCGATCGCTGCGCCTGGCCTGCCAGCCACAGTACACAAGCCGAGTACGAAACAATCTTGCCTTGTCTCGCTTATGAATTCGTAGTGCCATATATACCGTTCTCTGTTTTTCCGTGCCCCCCAAAACTCACTCCGACTAGCTGTCGACCTAAGGCACTCGTTTCGGTCTTGCGGTTGCTCGTAAAAAGATGGTTTCCTTGGTCCCCTAACGCCAACTATCGTGCCTGAGCCATATCCATGCTCGACCGAGCTGGCGCAATTGAAAACGAAATTTGGAACCATTGTGTTTGGTGGTACTTTTCTCGGCCTCCGTTGAATATAAAAAACAGTAAGCTTTCCGCCATCGATTCGCCTTTGAATTTTCTCGTCAATGCCGCGGACCACGGAGCCTTTCCGCATGTATGTGTCCTGATTTGACTTCAGTAAACAAATCGCCAAAGATGTTTCGGAACAATAGCCTTCACTCCGATCGACATCAACGCAGCTGAGGGGCGTTAGGAACTGGGCATATGCGGCAATGAATGTTGGATCGTTGTAAGGAACTAAACGCGAAGACATGCGCATTCCTTTATTGGTCATCGCAAACTCTTGCTCGGAGAATGGCCTTCGGGTCTCGATATGTTGACAATGACTGAAATCCAACGGAGCGTACGCAAGAACACCCACATCCCATTCCTGATGAGCGAGTGGATCACCCCAAGCGAAAATTGAATCATCAGTTGTAGTCTTCAGAATCTCAAGTTGGAGACGGTAGAATGCTCCCATTCCTTCGCCGTACAACGGTGGCATATTAACCCCAAACAGACCCATGAGACAGTAGGCTTTGTCTTCCTCTCTAGTCGTATGTCGCATTGACGCCCATGACATCTTCTTGGCAATACATGCACTTTCAAAGTCCTTGAACGAATCGATTCCAGTAATCGACGACAACAGCGCTTGCATAGAATTCTTAGTACCGATGTCTTCCCAGTCCGCATCAAAGAAGACGACCATCTCAGGAGCCAAGAGCTCCTGGAGTGTCCATCCTCTTGCAAACCATTGGCTTTTCCGGAAAGCTGAATCCCCCTTCTGGCGAGTTTCCCAATCACCCCCGTCAGGAACATCAAAAAGGTATGCGTAGCAGATCTGAGCCTCGCGATACCAGCGAAACATAGAGTTAATAGCCTCCGAGAGCTCCGCGCTGCTCGTCTTATCTATGCAACACGTGTCTATCCACGCCCATTCTATACCATTGGAGACAGCTTGGGCACAGCATTTCGTAACCTTTGAGAAACTGGGTGAAGCAGGCCGAGGTTCGGATTGAAGATCTTGGAATGTTACTTCGCGACCCTCCCACTAAATCATTATAGAGTCAGCAAGATTGAAGCGACTAAAAACGGGATAGTGATGTACGCTGCATACCACTCACTCTGTGAGATAATATCGCGTACGGAGGGATGTCAACGCCGAAGAACTCATGAAGAGCGAGGGTTGTGGTGTTCAGAAGGCGCATGATGACAACTGCAATGACCGGTTACAGTCGATACCCAATGTGCCTAGATGTCCTTGAACGAAACGATTTGCGAACAGTGCTCAGGAAAGGTTTGAACTAGGGTGGTCTTACTTTGGTCGCTCTGGTAGACAATATGGATTGATGAGAAAGTTGAGAGGAAGTTGCTGATGCTGCCTGGAGATAAGATTGACATGGTTGCCATTGGACGCCACAAAACAACTCCTGCAGGCTGGGAATGGAACAGACAATTTGCGTCAAGAGAATAGTAGATAGACAATAATTTCTGCCCTGTACCTGAAGACATGCACCATCGACTGCCATCAGTCAAGTTGGATACTCTGAGATTGCAAAGATTAGGGAGAGTTCAAATTTCTTGTGGGGTTTGAAGCTTGCTCGAATTCCAAGTGAAAGAGTGTCAGGATATGTAGCATTTACGGCTAAAACAAACAGACACAGCGTCTGAAAGTTTTATCTTCTCTCATCTGTCTATAAGTCTCATTCGTTTAATTTCTCTACGCTATAAATTAGCTGGCACTTCAAATGGATGGACTTTTCTTACCACCCTCACATCTATCAACTCTCAGAAGTCACCCGCATCATGATAAGTCCCAACCTTACATGATACTTCTCTGATTCGCTCGTCCCTCCGTCAGATGGCAACATTTCCGCATCATCGTTACTCACGTACGCCTCCGCAAGGGTACAATTTCCAGCATCCACAAAGCCCAATCCCTCATAAAGCTTCTTAACAAGCAAATTCCTCGGATGAATCATAATCCTCACTCTGCTCTCCCTCCTCTTCCCCTCCTGACTCGCAAACTCTATACCGGATTGAATCAGCATCTTAGCAATGCCCTTGCCGCGATGCAGAGGACTGTTGTACACGGCCGTCATCTGCCACTTGCTCTCCACCTCATCGTCTCCCTCTTCCGGCCCGCCGCTCTCGGGGATCGTAAAGATGTCCTTGGTGAATGGACCTAGGAGGGTGGCGCTACCGATCCAATCTCCCGCATCGATGGTTTGGAGTTCGGAGGGTGTGTTTGCTGCGTATGCTACTGCTACGAAAGTATGTAGCAGCGGTCTTTGGAGACGGGATATCCATTGGGAGGCTGTGAAGATGGATTCTATCTCGAAGGTGGAACTGAATGCTGGGGCTGAGACGGTGAGTGCCGAAAGGCGTAGAGAGGCGAACTTGCCAGCGAGGAATGGGAGGAGTGTTGGATCGGAAGCTGGTAAGTGGTGGATCTTGTATGTGTATGCCATTTTGGTGTGATGTCGAGGAGTTCTGATTTTTTTTTTTTGATGGCTATGATAGTGTGATATTGAAGTCTTAAAGGGGTCTTTTATAGATTCTAAGCTCTTCTGCGGCACGTCTTACGCCCGATTACTCATCCCGCTGCCAGACACGGGAGGGAATGGAAAATTTTAGAACAAAACGGGAAGGTAGCATGAAGAGGACAGTCTTTGTGCGGAAGAGTCATGCCCCAGAAAACGAACAAGTTAGAAGAGTAGTTAGATTTCTCGCTTGAAGATCAACTCTGCCAAGATATTGTAGCAAAGCCATGTCGTTGGGATTGCGGGGAGCATAATACAAGCGGATGAACTGCCCTCCACAACGGAATTAGTGGTTACCGTAAGAGGGAGTCTTCGATATAAGCTATTACTCCTGTATATAGGCTTTTGGGAAGACGCATTATTATGAGTTGAATGTCTGCAATAATTTCGGACATGGAATGTGAGCTAACGTGAATTCGCTTGCTTTGATTGATTCTCGCTAATATTATTGTCACATTCAATTCCGGACCTCAAGCAACACCAAAAGCCATTGAATAACAATCAAATTATTTACGTTCCGTCCCAATTCAACTTTTGCTTAACTATGAGTAGGCATTGCCACATCAGCCGCCTTGGAGATAGCATCCTCGCTTCTCCACAAGCTGGTAACAGTCTTCAATTGCGTGTAGAAGTTCAATCCTGGCTTTCCGTAGAAGTTGCTTGCTCCACCACCCGCGATACTCTTCTTGTTTCCGGTGAAGGAGAACATGGGCAAGGGGACTGGGATGGGGACGTTGATTCCTACTTGTCCGGCTTCGATGTTCTTCTGGAATGCGGTGGCTGTCGCTCCAGACTTTGTGAAGATTGCGACACCGTTACCGTACTCATTTGCGTTGATCAGATCAACAGCCTCGTCCAGGGAGTCGACGTTCAGGCAAACCAGGACTGGGCCGAAGATTTCCTCCGTGTAGCACTTCATGTGCGTCTTTACGTTTGTGATGATGGTTGGGCCGACCCAGTTGCCGTTGGGGTACTTGTCTGGCTTGTAGCCACGGCCGTCAAGTAGAATAGTGGCTCCCTCCGCTTCAGCAGAGGAGATCAAATGTTCGATTCTCTCCTTGCTTTGAGGGGAGATGACTGGTCCCAAATCGGCACCTGCCTCAAAGCCACCGTTGACCTTGAGAGACTTAGCGCTCTCCGCAAGTTCATTGAGCCACTCCTTGGTCTCGCCAACCATAACAAGCGTGCTGAGAGCCATGCAGCGCTGGCCAGCAGCACCGAAAGCAGCACCAACAATGGAGTTCAGTGCATGTTGCTTGTTGGCATCTGGAAGGATAGCGGCGTGGTTCTTAGCTCCCAAGTTGGCTTGGACACGCTTTCCGTTTGCCGATCCGCGGGTGAAGATGTACTCTCCAGCTCTGTTGCTCCCAACGAAACTGATGGCCTTGATGGCTGGTTCATCGATGATGAAGTCAACCGTCTTTGCAGATCCGTGAATGATGTTTAGAACTCCGGGTGGCATGCCGGCTTTCTCAGCGAGCTCAGCGAGGATCATTGCTGCTCCAGGGTCACGTTCTGAGGGCTTGAGAATCAGGCAGTTTCCGGTGGCAGTGGCAATTGGAATTGACCAGAGCGGAATCATGGCGGGGAAGTCTAAATCCAATTAGTTAATTTTCAAGACATATGAGATCTAAATCACTCACTGAAAGGGCAAATGGCAGCCACGATACCCAATGGCTCCCTGTAGCTTCTTGTCTCCATATCCTTTGCCACCTCCAATACCTCTCCCATCATCTGCTGAGGAATGTTACATGCTCCCTCCGCAACCTGTAATCCACGAAGAACATCTCCCTTGGCATCTATAAAGGTATTAGTTTTGTGCCAGTGATATGGTTTCAATTGAACATACCAGCAAAAGTCTTGCCCTGCTCCAAGGTAATGCTAGCAGCCAACCTGTCCCAGTTCTCCCTTACCAATTGAGTGAACTTGAACATGATCTGCTGCCTAGCCATAACACTTGTAGCTTTCCATTCCGGGAATGCCTTCTTCGCACTCTCCACCGCAGCCTTGAGCTCAGCATCTGTGTTTTGTGGAACTCTTGTTACGAGGTTGTTTGTTGCGGGGTCGTGTAGCTCGATGAACTGTGTAGCTTCCGACTTGACGAACTTGTTATCGATGAAGTATGGCGTATCCTGCACATCCTGGATCTTCTCGTGTGTAGTAGGGTAGTTGTTGGCGGTGAAAGCAGAGGCTGCAGCTGGCTTGAGGTGTTGCGCCGTGGCGTGGAGTCGGCGAGTTGCGATCTTCGAGTTCTGGGCTGCTGAGGGCATTCTGAAAGCTGTTGTTGAACCCGAGGTTCGTGCTACTGCTGCTGCAGAGATACCCCGTGTAAGAGCTCGACGCATTGTTTTTCTCAAATAAACAGAGGATGTGAGGATGTGGTGCAAGGGAATGCAAACATACTTTTGAGAGTTCCTGGGAAACGGTCAAAGTTGAAGGTACAAGTAATATCACTAGCTGGCTGACCTTGGGCCGAGCTGTTCGGAACAGTGGAGCGAAATCGGGCTTAGAGTGGGAGGTGGGGGATCAGTATGGGGATTTAGTACAGGGGTAAGGAAGCAACCAGTCAATATCTGGATCTAGGGCACATTTTTGATTAATTTGAAAATTTAAATGTTATGGGAAGGCGTAAGACTATTTACTGTATGTAATTACTGTTTAGTCTGATGACATTTACCTCTAGAGAGGCAACGTTGAATCATTGTATACTCCGGAACTCGGTTAGAGACGGCCGGGGAAGCCCGCCCTGGTCAGAATTGCCGAACCCAAACATAATAAAGTCTAAATAAAATCCGCACCCATCTTCGCGCCGAAGAGTAAGTGTTGCATATACGGTATTTTCGAACGGGAATTAAAAGGTAGGCATTCTCACTTCCTATGTTCGGAGACAATCCGGATTGCATGTAAAGTTCTAGCAGGACTGTATTAGTATTGATTTCCTAAAAAAACAGTAAGACATCAGTTTCAATACAGAGGAAACTCCCAGCGCTCATTTTTTAATATTAAAAGTACAAGCAATAAGGAAGTCTAAACGAACTCACTCACATCAGGCCTATTACCGTTGAATTCCTGAATCTGTTCAAACTTCAGAAGCGAGTCACATCGAGGTATCTGCAGAAACAACTTCATGATCGGTCTCTTCTCAAGAGACCAATTAATATTTCCACACAATTAGAACAGCTTATTATCTTCGATATATCTTCGATATAACAGCAATCAAAAATTGACAATTACTTCCCAAGAGATCGAAAGCCACAACCTCCTCATCCACCTACCTATTTAGGACATCATGTGACAATATATCTTCACAAGCCAAGCCAAGCCCACCCTTCATTTGCACTCTTCTCAAACCCTCAATAAACTCTTCCTACCTATCTCCAAACCATATACTTCCTCTCCTTATCCTCTTCAGACCCCAGACCACAGACAGAGTCGAAAAATGAGCACCACCAGCCCCCCAAAAGTCTACCTCGCCGGCCCAGACGTATTCGAACCCAACGCCATCCAACGAGGCGAACACCTCAAAACCCTCTGTACCAAACACGGCCTAACCGGCCTCTTTCCCCTTGACAACACAATCGCCACCACAGAGCCCGGGAGCATATCCCACGCCGCCGCGATCCGCACCGCGAACATGACGCTGATATCCTCATGTGACGCTATTTTGGCGAACATGACCCCTTTCAGAGGCCCGTCGATGGATGTAGGCACGGCGTATGAGATGGGTGCTGGGTCTGCGCTGGGGAAGCTCGTCGTCGGCTATACGACTGACGGCGCACAGCCGTACTTTGAGAAGGTGGGGAGGGTACATACGGTTACTAGGGCTGAGGATGGGTATTTGAGGGATGAGGGGAGTATGTCCGTGGAGGAGTTTGGGGTGAAGGAGAGTGGTGGGTTGGTGGATAATTTGATGATTAGTTGTGGTATTGAGAAACTGTGTACGTCGGAAGAAGAAGGTCTGGCTGCTATTGCTGAGCTTCTCAAGGTAGCGAAGAAAGCTTGAGAATCTCAAGAGGATATGGAAGAAGTCACGCGGAGGATGGAGACGGGAAATGTTGCAGGAATTGGATCCGAAAAGCAGCATCGTATTTACAGCAATGCCCCAAGCAAACGCTGCTAAAGTCTCAGTATCTATGCTCATTAAGTAGCTATATGCAACCTTAGAATCTCGACATCCAGTCAAGCGCCCCAGGTTAGCCTCCTGTCAATGCTAGCCAAAAAGCCAAAGCTACTCCGATGCTCCGTATGATTTACAATTGAATGCAAGCGAGTCCCAGAAACAAAACTAAACATCAACCTCGTCATCTGAATCCTCCGCATATCCACTCACGCCTCGCTTAGCTCTCCTATCTCTTGAAGGGCTGGCGAACTCTTCTGGAGCGGGTACACTCGGGTTCTCCTTTTCATACAACACGCGGTAGGCCAGGGCATCTTTATCCCACTGGCCAGCCTTGAGGTTGTAATCTGTCATAGCATCTGCATATGCCTTCTTCTGCACGTCCGCTCTCTCATTGTAGGGCTTCTTTTGCTCATCGGAGGCCTCCTTCCACATCTTCGTGACCATTTTCTTGACCTCGTTGGGGATGGGTTTGCCTTTGCCTGGTCTTCGACCTGTTTCACACTTTTTCTTTGCCTCTTCCCATTTATCCTTGCTGTACATGCGGTAAGGGTTTGCGTAGTTGTTTGCAGGTTTCCAAGGTCGGTCGCCGAGCTTAGTGTAGATGGCATCCCACACCTCTCTTTCGTATTTCTCAAGACGTGCTTGCTTTGGATCCTTTGGGCTTTGAATTGCGTCCGACTTTCTCTTCATGGATGAGTTGTTGGGCAATACTAGAGGTTCTGGGATATCGATTGGGCCGATCATAGTCTCTAGCACTTCCGATGCTGCCCTCAAGCCAGAAATGTAAGCACCATGTACAGTAGCTGGGTGCGTACCACAGGTGTGTTCACCAGCGAAGAAAAGATTGCCAATAGGTTTAGCCATGACATCGTAGTCATCTGGCTGAAAGTTGGGACCAGTGTATGAATAGCTTCCATAAGAAAACTCATCGTGACCCCATCTTGTTACAACTGATTCAACCGGCGAGGGCACACTTGCGCCGAAAACACTTCGCAGGACTTTTGTCGCTTCGCCAATGAGTAGATCATTCGGGGTGCTTTCAGTTGAGAATGCGGCATCACCGGCCATGAGGGCAAGGAGAGTCGGAAGACCAGTCGTGTTGGTGATATTGAACCATTGAAAGAATCGACCTCGCTGTGTGAAATACTCAGATTGCTCAAGAGAGAAGCGGTTTGCCGGATTACGAAGTGTCCCGAAGATATCTCGAGATTCGTCCCAGAAGGCCTTTTGGTAAACAAGAACAACTTTGTTCAGAACTCCATACCCGATTCTTTGAATCGGACCCATCTTCCAGTCGGGCAGAGCTGGCTCGAATGCGATGTTCTGTTGTTTCAAAACACCCAATGGTATAGTCGAGACGATGTAGTCCGCTTCAACTGTCTCACCATCCTCGCAATCGATGAATGACGAAGAGTTATTCGTGTCGGGTCTGTACGAAATTCGCTTGACTTTGCTCTTTCTCCTAACATTCAGTGGCTCCGGACAATTCAATAGACCTCGTGGGACCTGCTGGTAGCCACCAGTGACCATGGTGTGCTTGCCTTCCCATTCATTGCCGGCATCGAGATCCCAGCCACCAAGACTTAGCTTATTGCAAGTAACGGCATTGCTGTACTCTAAGTTGGCAACATGCCAATTGATCAGCTGGAGGTCAAGCGGGGCAAAGTCGATGATCCTAGTGTATTGTCGAATAGCTTCGTCAAAGACCAGGCCTAGTGTGGCATATTTTGAGTTGACTACATTTTCGAGATCCAAATCTTGCTCGATTCCAACACCGTCTCGAAGACGCCAGCCTATCTCTTGTGCCTTGAAGGCGGCTGTATGCACGGCGGGAATGCCTGGCTCTAGATGTGCTCGACCTGTAAGTCTGTCTGAGGATACAGGGATCATCTGTTCCGAAGGGGCGCGAGATCCATTTTTGCTTGAACTAACTGACGAGTTTGTGGCATCTTCCACTTCGCTAATCGTCTTGGATCCTTCCGAGCTGACATCTCGGCCAGCATCGAGTAGATCCTTGTCTCCGTCAACGACAGTGTGTGTAGGAAGCTTGAATTTGTACTCGCTAACACGGTCTAGAATGTAGTTGAACAGCTTCTCGGCGAACTGATCCCGGTTGACGTCGACAGGTCTTCCGATGGCATCGTAGATTGTGGTTTCTGGCTTCAAGGCATGATATGGCAGTGCCAGTTGACCTCTAACAATGATGTTCAACGGATTGCCACGATCGAAGCCAGTGATAATCATGCCTCCCATCTCTGCGGTATGTCGACTTCCGTAGCTGAGAGTTGGATATTTTGGCTTCGATTTCATGGCTCGAGAATAGACGCGTCCGCCGATCCTGTCTCTGCCTTCTAGTACCACGACTTGTGGTGGATCCTCACCCATTGCTCGGAAGCGTTCTTCAAACTGAGAGAAGAGACCTTCTAGTTGTCTTGCGCAACCCAAACCGGACATGCCAGCTCCAAGAACAGCAACCGTCTTTCGTTTCCGCTTAGGAGCTCGTGGCTTCTTGTTCTCTCGCTTGGTTTCGACGTGCTCCAAACAACCATAATTGATGTAGCCTCGTCGTACCAGCCACTCGTAGCAAACACTTGCTGTATCAAACCAACGGACATCTTTAGCGCAGCCCACAGCTTCATCTCTCATCACTCCAATCATGGGGTTCCTCGTCCACAATCTCAGAATGCCATTCCGAATATTGAGATATGTTGTGACCTGTTGATGACTGATGTGCTTGCGCAGCATAGCATGCTCCTCAGGATGCAAACTGTAGGGATTTAGGCGTGATGATTCTGCGGCTGCAATGCATTGTCTCGCATACTCGCTCGGTGTCAAGTCAGTCGGGATCGAGACTCTCGGGCGTACATCGAATTTGTCGCGACGTTTTGCCAATTGTGAAGCCAACTTGCTTGTCTCCTTCAAGTTTGTATCGAATCCCGTAGGCGAAGTCGCTTTGCTCGATATCGAAGAAAGGGCTGATGAGCCGTCGTCAATATCCGTAGCCATTGATGATGCCATTGAATCTCGAGCACTCTCAGGTCTAAGATGCAGACTGCCATCCGAGGCGGACTTAGCGGGATGCTCAGCTCTAGAGTAGAAATGTTAAAGCCGATTCGATATATCCCATAACTACATTATCGAGGGATGAAACTTAAAACAAGAGAGGAAAGCGCGAATACATACAGAATGGCATTAAGCTTCGGGTCCGTTGGCCTAGCACGGGATCCATATTGAGCCCTTGGCGAGTAGACCTCATCTGGCGATTCAACAACAATAGTGGTTAGCTGATCGGGCGCGTTGATGGCATCCTCGTAATTTGAGGTTGATTCTGGAGTGCCAGTGGATGATTCCATGTCCATGTTCGATGGTTCGAATATTGAGAGGTGCGAGTCCAACTCTTGTAAACCCATCAAATTAAGATCATCATGTTGCGCCATATGAGTATCCATTGTTGCTGCCATCTCTAGATCCCTGAGTCCTATGACTTGTTGACAGTTTGGTCATATATGAAGGATAAGGTGGTCGGTAACGGCTGGGCCTGGTCAGCTACTCGAAAAGCTCCCCTGCCACTTGATATCACTCCTCCACAAGTCCCTCACTCCAATATCATCGAAATTATTGATTGACCGATGCTCAGAAATCTGACTGCCTGTATTAGCGACTTTTCTACAGACTTGACATTGGTATATGTATCACCACGTGGAAATGGTCTCACCTGTCGCATACGATATTGTCCCCACTCATGTGTTCCTGCCCAACGGTGCGTTATGGAATCTACCTCGTCGTATCGTCGTCGCTCGTAAAGTAGAGAGATGTCCTTAAAGGACCCGCGGTGGTTCGCTGGGTGGTTGGGTGGTTCGATAGTTGACATCGCCTTCTGAGATCTTCGGTCCAGATGAGGGACAACTTCGCGAAAGCCAAAGCGGAGAATCACGTGGAGGCTTAATTTGACGATATCTCCCCCGACGTTGCATTTTAGTCGAGGCACATCTTACGAGCGAAGTTCAATGATTCGTTGAAGGAGCTTCACAATTTGTGCAATTATTATAGTCAAATCATGATTACATTATTATTAGACAGTCTGGGAAAGCCACGGCATTTCCATGGTTTGCCTCGAAAGTTCTACAGATCTTGAACAACATTCTTTCCTAATGTCGCCTTCTCAATAGCCGTGTCCATGATCTTGTTCCCACTTATGATTGAAGTTGTGCAGACGATGATTTGTTTTCGTGCTGCAAGGCGAGAGTCAGTATGGTTGAGTTTGATAAGAAGGGACTTGGTGATGTTGCATACCTTCTTCTTTCTTCGCAATGAACCTTAATGCAGCAATTTCCGTGAAAGTTATCCCACCTAAGAATACAACGAAAACAGTCTTCTTTTCCCCACTACCAGACAGGAGGGAACGGGCCTTTACGGCTTTATCCTCTCCTTTCTGTACTTCATCAAAAGTTTGTCCCCTTACATGCTTCACCGCGTCCTCAAAGCCGCGCCAGCCCTGTGATGCACCGCCTGTGGCGACACCAGCAGGATTGTTCGCATTGCCTCCGCGAGTAATGGATGTGAGGTATTGCTTCTGCAGGATACATTGAACTAGGCGTACAGACAGTGGTGCATACCCGCTGTAGACGTATGCGATGTCGTTCGGGTCATGTTCGTTGACTTCATCCACGATAAGCCGAAGAGCTTTTCGCAGGTAGGTGTAGTTCGTTTTCGTTCCGGTGTTCGCAGGCCCTCCGGTCATTGGAATCATGGATGCCATTGGCGAGCTGCGGGAAAGAAGTAATTGTAGCTTTTCAAGGGCGTTAAGCGTGAGAATTTGCTGATAGCCATAGGCTTGGAGGATCATTTTCTTGAAGGCCTCCAACTCACGAGGTTTAATACCACCCGAAATACAAGACTCAAGACACAAAATTCGTAGGACTTCCGAGAGGGGAGCATCTCGCGCAATCAATTCCTCTATAGCATCATGCTGCGAGGAAGGGTCTGCACCAGCTGCCAAGTTCTGCTGTACTTCGAGTAAACGACTGAACTGGTCTGTCCGTGTGTGCTTCATGATTTCCTCGGCAAGCCCAGTATGAATCTTCAAGCTCTGTTGCTCGGCTTGATATCCAGGCAATTTGTTCACAAAATCTCTCAATTCTGCTGTCGTCTTCGTACCATGTCTGCCATCGTAATCAGTTTTGAGACGTCTGGCGACTTTGTTCAATAGACTTCCAACGATTGCAAAGTTTGTATCTCTCAGCTGTTCGTAAAGTTTGTCCGAAGAATCCAGTGCGACTTTTCGCTTCTTTGGTTGCACTGCTCCCCCCACCGCTTTCGAAGATCCAGGCGCAGGCTGAGGAGCAGCGCCAACAATAGACGAGTCCACATCGGCCTGGTTATTTTGAATCCCTACGACCTCATCAATCAAGCCTTCATATGTCAATTGTGTGAGGAGAGGTGTAGCGTAGTCGACTTCGCGATCGATCACAATGAGGCTTTCGATGGTCGTACTTGGAGTCAAACCTAGCCGGTTGCTCTCGTTTGTGTCTTCACCTGCAACCAATTCCTGTCGCATACGTGCAAGAAGATCAGCAAGTTTCTTTGCATTGTCCCCCTTACCCGTGATCCGAGGGAATAGTCCATGTTTTTGCTGTATCAACATCAAGGCACGTGCCAGTAGGTATGTCGGCGTCGGATCTCTCCTCAAATACAAGTCTGAAAACGAATCGTCCAACTCAAGTGACAGTAGGTCCTTTTCGAGAGGAAGGAAGTAGAGTGGGAACTCTGCAATGCTCGTATCGCCCAAAACACCAGCTTCCTCGAGTATCTTTTCGGAAACAAGAGTTCTTCTCGGAACCCAGAATATTGAAAACTCATGTCCAGTTTGGCTTTCTCGTTGCATGCGCTTGATATGATCTACATGATTGTCAGCACGGTATGGCAGTGTACAGATGCATATGAAATTTCGGAAATGTCACTATTAATCGTGCCGTATGATGCTTGAGTTAACTCATGTAGGGCTCAAGACTGACTAGGTAGAGTGGAAGAAGTCGTCTACGAAGTCTACTTTTAGAGCCCATAGAGGGAAGGGATTTCGGTATGGATAAGGGCTGCTGATATCGAGAAAAACGTACCAGCTATCGATTGTGCATGCTTCGCACTCTCGCCCCGAGCAATGAACACTACATTTCGCTGGCTCACATCTGCATTCCCATTCTCCAAGAAGAAGACCTTGTCGACTCCATAGTCCTGAAGTGTAGAGAATTTGACGAATATGCCGATTGGACCAGCCAGAGACCTCTCAAGGACCAGATTCTTCTTTCCTCGCACCTGCAAGCAAGCGGGTCAGTTGATGCCTGGCACAGAGCAGCAAGTGGGTGGGAGTCCTTACTTACACCCTCGAGCAAGTACAGAAGGTCTTTCCGAGCCTTGTCTTTGATCTGGTCAGTATCGAAGCCGGCATGAGGAGCCATCTTGAGCTTCTACATGGAGGCGGCGATGAGTGACGAGTAGAAGAGTGGGAAGAGGAGATGATGAAAGGCGGGCAGAGAAAGACAGAAGCGAGCGGGACGAGTGAGGGCTCAAGCTCCGATGCGAGGTGGGTCGTGGTCGGTCAAGCGAACTGGCACTGGAGGCACCAGAAGATTTCCACCAGCTCGCAGGCCAGGCCAGGATCCATTGGTTCTTCAGCCTCGTCCGAATCAACCTCCCCTCCCACCAATGACTCAGAACTTTGATATTTCCCCTCCACAGCCTTCTTAAGCCGAATCTTTTTGCAAAGGGTGAATGAAGACTTTCCAACGACACCTGCTGAGATCTGCGAGATCACCACGACTTAAACAGCCTTCACGTCCACCCATTCTATTTACGCCAGCGTGTGCAACATTTCAAAATACCCGCAATTTCTCCATAACTGCGAGGCGCGGGACAGAAGACGAGAAGATGGCACCAAAAGGCCAGAAGTTTGAGTTGAAGACTCCCAAGGGGACAAAGGATTGTGAGTTGGCTTCAGAACCACGTGCGGCTGGACTTTGCACTCATAATTATTAGGGGAGGGAAAGGATATGGTAATCCGAGACAAGATCTTCTCTACCATCACCGACGTCTTCAAACGCCACGGAGCAGTCACAATCGATACCCCAGTCTTTGAATTGAAGGAAATCCTGTCGGGAAAATATGGCGAAGACAGCAAACTCATCTACGACCTCGCGGACCAGGGTGGGGAGATCTGCTCACTGCGATACGATTTGACTGTACCATTTGCAAGATGGCTGGCCATGAACCGAGACGTCCAAAATATCAAGAGATACCACATCGCAAAGGTCTACAGACGGGATCAACCGGCTATGACCAAGGGACGCATGCGGGAGTTCTACCAATGTGATTTCGATATTGCGGGTACTTACGATCCCATGTTGCCAGATGCAGAGGTTATTCGGATCACAACCGAGGTTTTCGAGGGACTGGGATGGAAAGGATCATACACGATCAAATTGAACCACCGTAAGATCCTGGACGGTATCTTCGAGGTGTGTGGGGTACCAACAGACAAAATTCGTACCATATCGTCTGCAGTTGACAAACTGGACAAATTACCCTGGACAGAAGTACGCAAAGAGATGACCGAAGAGAAAGGCCTGGAACCCGAAATCGCAGACAAGATTGGCGAATATGTTGTCCTCAAGGGCCAAAAGGATCTCCTAGCCAAACTCAAGGCGGACGAGAAGCTTGCGGCAAACGAGTCGATGAAAGCAGGTATCGCGGACATGGAGCTACTGTTTGAGTATCTGGAGAGTTTCCGAGCTCTGGATAATGTTTCGTTTGACTTGAGTCTGGCACGTGGACTGGACTATTACACCGGTCTCATCTACGAAGTAGTCACAGAAGGCTCAGCCGGCTCAACATCTGTTGCGACAGCATCCACCACAGCACCGCCCAGATCCTCGAAGAAACCTTCTAAGGCAGGCGCAGACGCCGATGAGGATCGCTCCTCGGATCCTAGCGTAGGCGTTGGCAGTGTGGCAGCTGGTGGACGGTACGACAAGCTTGTTGGCATGTTTTCCGGCAAAAACCAAATTCCATGTGTGGGAATCTCGTTTGGCGTCGACAGAATCTTCTCAATTACCAAAGCGCGGATGGCTGCAGAGAAGAATGCTGTTCAAGTACGGAATAACGAGGTCGATGTCTTTGTTATGGCTTTTGGTGGAAAGGGTTTCACTGGGCTGCTGAAGGAGAGAATGGATATCTGCTCTCGATTATGGGAAGCCGGTATCAAGGTACGGATCTGTCCCGAGTATCAAAAAAGGAGACTGTACTAACGCACATCCAGGCCGAGTTCCTCTACAAGGTCAAGCCAAAGCTACCCAACCAGTTCAGAGCCGCAGAAGTCAACGGCGTCCCCTTCACAATCGTCATTGGCGAGGATGAAGTAGCCCAAGGCAAAGTCAAGATCAAGGAGATGGGTCTTAGCGAGGGTCACCCTGAGAAAGAAGGAATTCTTGTCGACCTAGTCGACGTCGCTACCGAGGTCAAGCAGAGACTAAGACGGAAAGCAGATCTCGAGGGTCTCTTCCACGAAGCGGAGGGACTGAGGGTGGTTGACGGCATTAAGGGCGAGGCTGAGAAGGTCCCAGCAACGACAGAGACAGTTGTAGTACCAGTGGCGGAATCTGAGAAGCCGGTTGAGACTACCACTCCAGCTACTGCGGAGACATCCACAGCACCCGAGACTACATCAGTACCCGATCCAGAGAAGCCAGCTGAGGCTACTCCCGCATCACAAGAAGCTATTGGAGTAGTCCTAGCGTCATAATCATTCAGACAGGCAACAGAAGAAATGATAAGAAATGACCGGGAAAAAAGAGACTAGACTTGTACAAGTAGATGGATGAGCATATGAGAGCAATGGCAGGCATGGATTTCGAGGCGTCGTTGCTGGGCAGGTAGCTTGGTAGCTAGGTATGGAGGGAGGAAGGGGGGGAGTGCCCAATCCAATATGATACCTGGGGAAGATGCATTGAGTTGAGAGAGAACTGAAAGTAGAAAAATAACAAGCAGCAGATTTGCCAACTGGATTTACCTTTTCAAGGGTGTCTTTCGTCTTCGGAATGATATCGCCAGTAGTACTCTATCAATAAATTCTACCACACGTTCAAATTCACATTCATATTCACATCACATCCACACCCCAGTCACCAAGTTAACATCATTAGAGAAATTTCTATTTCTTCATTCCTCATTCCCATTCAATCAACCAAATCATCGCTATGGAAGCCAAAAAAAAAGGGGAGACAAGAGAATGGAACCTAGACGCCATGCTAGAATGCCCCATTCTTCAAGTTCAAAAAAAAAAACACAAAATCAAAGAGCCAAGAAAAGAATCCCCCCAAATCCAATAGCGTAGGTATGTATGTTTGAATCCACCACTTTGGATCAGCCCCATGTATGGTATGGTGAACAAAGCAAAGCAAAGTAGAGCACACTGAAGTCGTCCCTCATACAATCCGTTCCTTTGGTCGTGCCCTCGAAACGCCACACCATGCATTTCCATGCCTTTCCCATATCACAGCCTTGGGAGTAAATGCCATCCATGCAGACCTAATAATATCCCCTCCCCAATCCCTCCCCAAGAGCTATCCTCACTTAACTCCCTGAGGTCCCTCTATCCCCTCCTCTCCCTCTACAAGCCCGAACCCCAACCCCTCAAACCGTATTATCGTGATAATAGAAATCGATATCCCTCGGTCTCCGCCTATTATTCGCCACGAACGACTGGTCGCCCTCGGGTCTCTCGTTCTTGGTGTTGCCCGTCAGCATGCTCTGCAGGGACATGCATATGCTCTCTACGTTCTGGACGGGGCTCCAGCCTTGCTGGCCCAGGAGGTCGAGGCAGATGATGCCGTTGGAGTAGATGTGTGGGTGCATGGGGATCGGGCGGTCGGTCGTTTGCATGAAGGTTACTTCTGGAGGTTCTGTTTGGAAGATATGTGTTAGCTTGAGTTGCAGTAAGATATGTAGAAAGATGTAGATATAGACTCGAGTGTTTGTAGGGGGAGATAATGTAAATGTTTGTAGGTATGTATGGCGGGGCAGGAAGAGTAGGCAGCGGGGGGGGGATCATCTGATCCAGTTTGCTTGCGAACGTCTCCCAGAGAACAGTGGAATAGAGCGTACCAATTGGGTATTGAGGACTGAACTTGAATTTCAAGCGGAAGACCTTGTTCATGTATAGTGGGTTTGCGTCGAGGACTTTGATGTCGAGTTGCCATTCTTGGAAGCCTTCTGCCGTGACCAACTCGATTCCTGGAGGTAGCGTGCCGTGGATCTAGGTGCATCAGTTAAATGCTATTCTTGTTCTCCTTGTATAGCCTGGTATTATAGAAGGAATGGAAAGTGTTACCTTCGACAGCTCCTTTGAGAGACGTTTCGTTGCGAAGCTCATTCTTGCTCGCCCTCGGCTTGGGTATGTGCTTTTTGTTTTGGAGGGTTTCGAGGGATGTGTTGATTCTTTTGTTTGCAAAGAGAAAGGCGCTCGGGCTTCTTGGATCGGGTACTCCTGAAACTTGGAGAGTGAATGGCGAGTAGCTAGCTTCTTGCAGAGTCTATGGAATTTGGATGTTGAGGAGAAGTATCGGTCCTAACAATGCGAATAATTCCAGTTGTGACAGTACAAAGTGAACCTTAAGGCTCCGGAGAATAAGGCGAGGCAAGGCAAGGCAAGAGCTTATCGATAGGCGGCAGGTCCTTTTAATAGAAGTAGAACTCGAAGTGTTGCAAAGTGCTCAGCACCATGGATCGACTATCTAGAGAATAACATTTGATGACCGTATTGTCTGTTGCTGTGAATAGCCTCAATGATGCAAATTTAATAGACCATATTTACATTCCCATGGTACGATTGCAGTGACTCTGTCAAAGAAATGCCAGTTCACGTGACGATTTACTCTCACTGGGACCCCTGAGGTGCTCAGCCACTGCCCCTCCTCTCCTGGGTCTTTGCTCTGGTCTGACTGCGGCTGAGGGGGTTCAGGTTGGGTTGGTGGGCTTTGGGCAAGGCAAGGCAAGGCAGACTGGACTCAAAGCAGAGCGCAACCTTTACATGTCATATACTTTGCTGGCGACTTTAAACTTCTCCTACGCAGCTTCACTTGGATAAACTTCTCCAACTCCAACTCCACCCCATTCACGTCGCCTTTGTTGACTGACTACCTTTTCCTTTTCTCTCGACTCCATTCTAACCCCTCATCATCATCATCAGCCAGCTCAGCCCCACCAACAAGCTTCAACTGAACCTTCAAAGTCAATAACAACAACCTTTCGCTCTCCGTCCCTCCGTGCGCGTTGACTACCTATTGCTCAACGCTGCTCTCTGCATCCAACCTCAAGCATCCGGAAGGTGCCAAAAGACACGACAATTGAGCAAGAGAAATAGAATCGGCAGCGACGATGAGTTGTGAGTTTCACCCCGCACTTTGACCTGCATTGCTTTGCACCGCGCAGTGGAGTCTGCACCAGGAAACCATCATCCTATCGTCTGTATTAGCAGATGGCTAGATTGTGCCAGGGAGCGCTGGACGTTCTTTTTACCCTCACCTATCTCAAAGTCCCTATAAAACGCTGGCTAACCATGGCCTTTCGCCCCGTTGAAGTCTCCAACATGCTCAACAAGCTGCACGGCCAGCCCGAGAGCTACGATAAGAAGTATGCGTGCCACCCACTGCCGCCCCGAGGATTTGCTAACCAGTCAGTAGAGCGAAGTATCGATTTGGCCGAACCCTGGGTGCTGGCACATATGGCATTGTCCGCGAGGCAGATGGGCCCACGGGCAAGGTCGCTGTGAAGATCATCCTCAAGAAGAATGTCAAGGGAAACGAGCAGATGGTCTACGACGAACTCGAGATGTTGCAACGGATGAAACACCCGCATATTGTCAAGTTCGTGGATTGGTTCGAGTCGAGAGTAAGATACCGAAGGAAGAGCTGCTAGATTTTTGCCGTAGCTCACAAGACATACAGGATAAATACTATATCGTCACTCAACTCGCGACTGGAGGAGAATTGTTCGATCGTATCTGCGAGCAGGGAAGGTTCACAGAAAAGGATGCCTCACAGACCATTCGACAGGTTCTTGAAGCTGTCGATTACTTACACGACAATAATGTCGTTCACAGAGGTATGGCTTATTTCCCTCGCTCAACTCCAGCAGCTAACAGCTCTAGATCTCAAACCCGAAAACCTACTCTATCTAACACCCAATCCTGGATCCGACCTTGTTCTTGCAGATTTCGGAATCGCCAAGATGCTTGATTCGAAGGACGAAGTGCTCACAACAATGGCTGGTTCGTTTGGCTATGCTGCCCCTGAGGTCATGCTGAAGAAGGGACATGGCAAGCCAGTCGATATGTGGTCTCTCGGCGTAATCACCTACACACTTCTTTGTGGTTATTCTCCTTTCAGAAGCGAGAATCTCCAGGAGCTCATCGAGGAATGCAGCAGTGCTAGAGTCATTTTCCATGAGCGGTACTGGAAGGATGTCAGTGATGATGCGAAGGACTTCATTGGACATCTTTTGCAACCAGATGCAGACGACAGATCTAACAGCAAGGTATTTTCACACTTCTTCAATTCGCCGCGCAGTTTCTGACAGTTTTAATAGCAAGCTCTTCGTCATTCCTGGCTAAGTGGAGAGAATGCAACCGACCACAATTTGTTGCCCGAGATCAAGGCCTACATGGCCAAGGCTCGTCTACGCCGCGGTATCGAAATCGTCAAACTCGCCAACCGCATCGAAATGCTCAAGATGCAAGAAGACGAAGAGGACGATGTACCAGGCCAAGCCGACGTCCCAGCCGATGCCAAAGCAGCCGCGGGAGCAGCCCTAAGCGGTCAAGATGCAGGTGCTGGACTTGCAAGCAGCACAGCAGCAGGCAGCGCACCCGGTGGCAAGAGATCCCTAAGTAAGATTGCAAAAGGGGCCATCTTCCGGGAGATTGTGCTGGCCAAAGTTCGAGAGATGAAGGAGAGCGAGAAGCAGTTGCAGGTGGAGAAGGAGGCACAGGAAAACGCTAGTAAACGCAAGAGCTTCTCGGGATGAATAGACAGACCTTTGCGTTGGCTTTTGCCGGCTAGCTAGGCTTCTTTCTGGGGTAAATGGTCTGGTGTGGACTGATCTCTTGTGGTTCAGTGTTCTGTTGTAGGACATCTCTCTTCTTCATTCCCTTTTGGGTTTTCCTTCGTTCTTCATGCGAAAGCCGATACCCGAAATTAGGGACTGACGTTACACTTTTCAATCGTTCTGTCTCCTGCTCTCCTACTTCATGGGATTCATTATGCGTTTTTGTCGATATTAGCCAGTGACACTTTTATCTTTACCTTTGAGACTTTCCCCAAAAATTAAAATTACAGTTGATTCAAACCATGCCTGCCTATCTAGGAACCCACCTTGAGATATCTCTCGCCCCTTCATTGACCTTGTGATAGACGAGCTCAACTCAGTACATAGTCGTTTATTCAGATGAGGTACACGACTTTTGAATATAAGGCAGTCAAATTAAATGTAAGCTACTAAGCCTCGAATTTTCTCACTCTCCCACCTACAACATAGGAAGGAGCAAGTGTACAGAGGCAGCAAAAGGGTTAGGGATAAGTAAGTCCTAATTCAAAGTCCCAAAATCTCCAGTCTGAAGTCACACACAGACACATATTCATATGAACATTTCAATGGATGTCAAGAAAAAATATAGTAGTTTTTTTTGCTACAAAACTAATCAAAGTGGTATCATATACGTACTTGCACAAAAAAATCAATCAGACAAGCCTCCATCCCATTTATGCACCAGAAAAGCAAAAGCAAAAACTGACTATCAACAAAGAAGAAGAGTAAAAACGCTAAGTCCAAAGTGCCAAACCTCGTCATCGTTCTGTCGTCAGGATGGGAAAAAGGTGAAAATGCATGAAAAAAACGCGTGCCGGCGTGACTGCGTGTGCGTATTGTCGAAATGAAAAGGTGGTGTGTATGTGTGTGTGTTCCGTAACCTCGTAAAGAATCTCATCTTATCCTTCTCCTCCTTCTTCTCATATCATAAACTCCCACCTTCCTCAGTGGAGAAAAAAAAAGGAAAAGCAAGAGCCGTTTCAAGGCCTCTCATTAACCTCCCCAAGAGCCTTCTCGCACAAAACGCGATACCTCTCGCCATCGAACCTCTTCCTCTTCCACCCCATCTCCTTTAACCTCTCGATCCTCTCTCTCAGATCCGGTCTCCGACTCTCCCTCTCCTCTCCATTCATACCTCCGCTTCTACCCCTTACCATCTCGAGCTCCTCGCCACCCTCCCGATCAAACGAATACTGCGTCGGCGTATTCGAGCGTCTAGGCCGCCTAACTTCAGATAAAGCACTGATCTGCGCGTGGATAGACGAGATGTGGAACCCGAGTTGCGATTGCAGTGAAGTGAGGTGCGTGCGATATCGCGCTACCGATTGGGAGAGGTAGATGCTCGAGAGGCTCTCACGGGGTGATTTCGCCGGCGATGAAGCGCGAGATGGAGAGCTTTCTTTTGAGGGGGGTGCTGGGAAAGCGTCCAGGAGCGTTGAGGCATCGGCTATCGATGTGACTGTGCCTGTGATTGCGTCTCCGGGGGTAGCGGAGAGGTCGAGCGAGGTTTCGGAATCGACGGTTGGGAGTTGGAGGGAGAAGGAGACTTTCTTCTTGCGGTTCTGGAAACGACCTGAGCGGCGTCTGGGGCCTTCGCTATCTTCTGAGGAGGAGGAATTCGAGGCGCTACGCTTGAGAGAGCTTTCTTCGAAGGTGGGTGAGTCGCCGCCGTAGGTGGATGAGGAGGCAGAGTACATTGATGAGGCGGAGGCTTGGGAGAAGACTGAGTCGACTGAGGAGCGGATGCTGGATGAGATGCTGGAATGAGAAGCGTGTCCATACATGGAGATTTGGCGGGTTGCGAAGGCGATATTGGGGTCTGAGGAGAAAGACGCGTATTCAACGAATGACTCGGCCTTCTGATAGAAAGCGAGCGATTCTTGGAAGAGGGGAAGTTTGGTGCTCGAATGGTTGTTAAGCGTACTGGCTGCCATTTCTAGAGAGCTAGCAGCGAAGAAAGACAGGTAGATCGAATAGAGAGGATGAACTCCATACTGAGTTTTTTGGTTAGCATTTTTTGGAGTTCATGTTTGAGGCGTAGATCGAAAACTTACAGGATCTTTGATTCCGTCAAGTATTTGCTTGCATCTCATGGCGCAATGCTTATACTGGCCTTTCGAGTACAACATCCTGACTTCTTCCATGACTGCAGCCCACTCTTTTTGAGTATATGGGAGAATAGTCAGGTCGGTGACGGGACCGGGGCGAGATTTCTTGGTGGGTTTGGCGGGGTTGAGTGGTGCTGGAATTGAGACTGAGGCGATTTCTGTGAGAGGGAGTAATGGGAGAGATTTTGGCGAGGTTGGCGAGGACTTTGTGTCAGACATGCTTGCCTCGAGTTTGAGTGGAATGAGCCGGTCCATATTGCTCGATTGTTTTTTCGCTTGTTGTTGGTGGTGGTAGTGGTTGTTAATGGTAGCGAGATCGCAAGAATTATTACTATTGTCGTTTCTGCTCGACGTCCTCATGGACGATAGGAAGTCGCTTGTACTTAGGGAAGCCCGAAGCGATATATTTCTGGCGCGATCCCGTACTGAACCTTCTGAATGGCGCTTGTGTAGGTTTCGTGGCAGATTGCCAATATTCGCATTCCCGTTTGGAGGAAGACTAGCGGGATTGTTCTGCAGTGGCGTGGGAGCACAGCTGGGAAAAAGCGAATATTGGGAAGAACGGCGACGGACAGTTACGGCAGACATGGCTGGTTATTAAGTGCTGCGTCTCGACGCAAACACAGACTCAGACAGGAGAGAAAAACGAATGAATAGGCGGCACCAATAATAGCTGGTGACGAAAGAGGAGGGATTGTGACTTGGACGGGGTTGGGTGGTGGACGGTCTGTTCTGCAGGATCTGGTGCTTGAGCTTCAGCTGGATCGGATCCGATGAAATCGCAAACGAAACAGAAACAGAAACATGAAGCAAACAAGCTGGATCAGGATGCGCCAACAGTTATGTACCTATGTAGTATGAGAGCGAATAGAGCGAAAAGGGACGAGCTCCTGCATCAACAAGGTATCTCTCATGAATCTCATCACTCCCTCATCCCATCCCACCATGCACCGCTCACTACTTGACTCTCGGCCCCTCCAGGTTCAATGCGCACACGCACACGCCTGGGCCTGGACGCCCCTGCACCGCATCGCCGGCCAGGATGTGAGGTTATCGCGAGCCAATGTGATTGATTGACTGATCTCTAGAGGGGAGGGGATCAAAGAGCATGAGGTGCTCATCTCATCCCACGCAGGCATTTCCTTAACTCTCAGAGGGCGATCGGCCGAGTGTGGAGGTGTTGGAGGTGTCGGGGCAGGGGGGAGGCAGTAAACAAAAACATCAAAGCAACCAGTCAGGACGAACTGGACGAACTGGGTGCGGCATTTCGACCTGGCCGGGCACGTACCGCCTCTGTGCGTGCTGCACTGCACCCACTGCTTGCATGCCCTTCTCTCCACATTTGTGAACAAGTCTCCGACAGTTGGAAAAGAAGGAATCGTCTGAACTTCTGAGTGGGTGAGTATGGATGTGGATGATGAGGGGCGTTGTTGGATGTTGGTGCGCAGGTGGTGGTGGAGGGACGTTGCGGTTTGATCCTCATCCTCCTGGCGATCTCCAAACACCAGACCAGACCAGACCAAACCAGACTTGGTGGGATTTTGGTATTTGGACCATCAGGGACTTACTTACTTGTGATACCGGCTGTGTATCGTACTGCTGGAGGGAGAAGGGGAGAAGAGAAGGTTCGTTAGAGCAGCTGCACGTCAACAGCGATTACCTACCTATGCAAAGCTTAAAGCCCCCTTTGGACGACAGACAGCGGGAAAAAGGCAAAACCCAGCCAGATTGGGTTTGAGCCGAGCTGAAGTTCTACAACTATTTACGAAGAGTTCTAACTACTGCTGACAAACTTGACTGACTGACAACTGCATGTACCTCGCTACTCAAATAAATGCCCCTTTGCTTTCCCCTTTCCTTGGCTACATGTTCGGAGAGAAAAGAGCTGCAAAAGTGAGACCTTTCGTAAAGTAGAATTTGTTCCGGTGGTCAGACTCTTCTTCTCCTCCGACGCAAGAGAAAAAGAGAGGGTGCCCACTCATACCCGTCCGAGACATTTTTGTTTTTCTCTTCTTCTGCACCCGTTCGCGAGCTCGCCAAAACATGGACTTGCTTGACTCTCGCGACTCTTGCCTCTTGACTCTTGTACCAATGTACCCGAGTAAGCCTGTCAGATTGCAAGCCTGGCCAAGCAAAAGTGACCAAATCTACCTTGCAAAGTCACCTAGGTACCTAGGTACCTCAGGCAAAGGAAGGAGACGAAAGGGAAAAAGAGACTTCAAGAGGCAGGTGGTGGAGACTTGTTGTGCTCGTCCCTCCGGCATTTTGCTCCGATATGCAACTCCACTATGAAAATCGACTGATGCGAGAGACACAGCAATAAAAAGTCGCCTGCTCTTGCTCATGCTTAACCAAAAGTCAAATCAAGTCAGGAAGTGCATACTTCCCTCGACTTTGTAAGATTACCTACTTGTCATGTATCTGCATCTCCCGTCCATGGCTCGCTTACTCGCTTGCTGTGAATTGTCAAAGATCTTACTACCATCCCGATAATCTGCCATGCCGTACTTACATACCCGCCGCATCCGTTGATCTGTCCATGTGTTCATCTGTTCGTCGAAATTCGTCTGTTCGTTATGCTTTCCAAGTCTGAGCTTAACTGTATCATCTTAACACGCTCAACGCCCGTCAGCCGATGGACGATCAATGTCAAGGCATTAGACTTTACGCCATAGTCTCAGATTGCCGATGGGCACAATGTCACATTGCACAATCCAAGGCAAGGTCGGTGCATGAAAAGAAGGTCTGACGATGCTTCATCTCTAGATCTTCAGCTAACTAGCTAGTTGCAACACTATACCATAACATAACTGTGTATCGATTCGTACTCCGTACAGATGCGCAATTCTAATTCTCCGCGCGAACTGGCTATATGTCTCATGCTTATCTGTGCCCTCATCCCCGTCCCCATCCTCGCCCATTATAATAATACACTCAGATATCGTTCCTTCCTTCGTTCGTCCATCCGTTTCCCCTAGGCCTTAGTATTACAATATCTTCGCACCAGTTCCCGCCGCCTGACTCATGAAGAAGTGCTTCACGGGCGCGAGAGCATTCACAGCTCTCAGTCCCAGACTCCTCAGGGGCACCAGGGGCCCACTCTCGATAGCATACAGCTTATGTAGCTTATCACATATACCCAGCAGCACATGGTTCGCGGCATATCTCTCCGCATTGTACGTCTCCAGGGACATCTGGACTCCGATGTCCTGCCCGTGAGTGACGGCGAATTCGATCGTCTTTGCCAGACTCTCGACGTCGCCTTGTCCTTGGTTGAGTCCCTGTCCAGCTAGAGGATGGATGGTATGCGCTGCGTCTCCAACGAGAGCAACTCGTTCTCCGATATATGTATCAGCGTGGCGGAGCTTCAATGGGAACGATGCTACACTTCCCTCCTGAACCCCTACGGCAAGCTGTGGTATGCGTAGCGTATCGAAGTCGGTATGCTGGGAGCGCCATTTGAATTCCTCTGCCTGCCCTTCAGCTTGCGTGTGCATGTATGCCAGGTCAACTGGCGACAGCCTGAACGCCGCATTAACCATAGCAATAAAGTCCTTCGCACTTAAAGTCTTCAAATGAGCCGCCAAAGCAGGAGTAGTAGACCAAACCAGAGTCGAGAGATTGCCCGGTAGAGGAAGCATCGCCACTGGTCCCGTAGGCAGGAATCTCTGATACGCGGTCTTGACGTCCTCTCCTCCCCATCCATTGCCATCCAGTTGTATCGTAGCCACAACACCATGCCTCTCGTAATCCCACCCTTTACTCCCAATGCCCGCGAACGCCCTCACAGGACTATTCGCCCCATCAGCACCCACCAGCAGCCTCGCGGCAAGTTTCCTCCCTCCACTCAATTGAACCACAGGCCAACTACTGAGATCAACATCCTCAGTCGCTTCTCCGAGCACAATATCCTCCACCTTCTGCCCATCTAACACCTCCACAGCTCCCATCTCGCCAATGCGTTTCAGCAAGCCAGATGTAAGATTGAGGTTCTCGTTCATATAAGCAATCGTACCACCCTGCTTCTCTGTCGGCCAGTCAAACTCGATCCTCGCGCCGGTAATGCCATCCCAGACCTGCATCTCCTGATACGCCTGAACGCGATCCCGCTGTATATGACCCCAGGCCCCGATTTTATCCAGGAAGCGCACGGAAGACGGCGTGAGGGAGCTGCATCTGTTGGAGAATTGTGTTGGGGGTAGTGAGAAGGCGCGGGTCTTGCTGAGGTCTTGACTCTCGACGAGGGCGACTTTGAGATTGGCTGTTGCGGGTGAGGAACCTATTGGATTTGGGTGTTAGTTAGATATTCTTCAGATGGGTTTGGGATGGGATGTATGTACGCAGAGCAGCTAGCAGACTCAGTCCTGCTGGTCCACCTCCCACGCAGACAACATCGTAGATGTCTGGTATTGATGGTGGCGCGGAGGCGTATCTCCTCCTTTGTCGACCCAATTGACGAGTACATGTATTACACACGTATCCCCCAAGTCGGCGAGGCTTCAGATTTCGCGGCAGAGGCTGCATGTTGTCTTTGACTGTGGGATGGTCATGGACATGAAGAGCGGATGGAGCTTCCAAATGTCAATTGATACATGACTATCACCACGTGCGATAAGACAGGTGATGTTCAAAAAATGATAGTAACAGCCAGCATGCGAGTATCGGGGAGAAGTAAAATTCTCAGATTCCATGGCAATTTGAGTATTTTTGATTCAATTGATTCCGCTACTTATGTTCATCTATTGGTTTGAAATGTACGCTCTTCTTTAAGAGCTTTGCAAGCCGACGATTAGAGAGAGCCTCTGCAAGCCCCTCTAAAGAACATGAGACGGAGAAAAAGCAGCAGCAACCGAAGCTGGTTCTGGGAGATCTTAATCTTGTGTGCCCAAGTCTTTCATCAGTCAAACTGCAATCATGCTGGGTGATTGCCCCTCCCCTTATGCCCCCGCCCGCAATGTGTATGCAATGTAAAAATCAAAAAAGAATGGCACGGGATATCCCAAAGCAAAATACAATGTTGAAAGCTTGGTGACCAATAACGTCGAGTGTTTGGAGTGCGGTATTGGTTTGTTCTGGTCCTGATGATCGGCGGGCTTAGAACTCCCATGCATCGTCGTCTCCAATGGATTCGATAGCCCAGGTGAACTTCTCTCGGAGGGTCTTGGAGAAGAACTTCTCGATGGGGACGTCGAATTTGTTGGCAAAGACAACCGTGAGACGTGGGTCAATGTAGTTCTGGGTTGGTTGTTAGTTTGGACATGGAAGCATTTAAAGGGAGGATACTCACGATCTTACTTGTGCCGAGCGCAACTTCCTTGTTGCCCTCTCGGTCTTCGGCCTGAAGTCTCATAGTCCCAATACGACCATCGAGCTTCTCGAGAGCGCTGATGAACTTTTCAACTGTTGGTCCCTTGCCTTCAGCTTCGATCTTCTTCGTCTTGTTCTCCTTCTTGAACTTCTTCTCCAGGTCATCAGCAGCCTCAAGTCTCTCGGTGAGTTCCTTGGCTTTCATCTCCTTTGAGCCGTCAGCGACGAGCTTTTCGTTGTCCTTCTGGAACTTCTTCTCGATCTTGGTGCGCATCTCTTGGACGAGGAATGCCTGATGCTCGAGGATCCATTCTTGATCAAGGTCGCTATCTAGCTGGAACCATTCGGCTGGATGCTTCTTCTTTTGTTTGGGGTCAACATCCAAAATCATTTGCTTCAAGCGCCATTGTTGATACTGGAGGCCCTTAATCTGTGGTAATTGTTAGACTGCGGTCGGTACCAATTTTAAGGGACAGAATCTACTTACACGATCGGTCATCTTCTCCATCTGTGCCTCATGACCAGCACCGACAGTACGCTTGTGGTTACACAGGATGGCAACCTCTCGGTTACAATCATTGTAGAGCTTGACCTTCTCCTGCATGGTGATGTTGGTGTCCTTGAGACCTGTCAACAGGTTCGACATGGTGTATGAGGCGTTGTAAGTACGGAAGACCTTTGCACTGAGGCCAGGCATGTAACTGTTCAAGTGCTTGTTGAGTTGGGTAGTCTGTTCGTGTTAGTGTGGATTTGCCTACGCTGGAGTTGACTTACGGTAAGGCGGTCAAAGATATCGTCACCTTCTTTCTTTGGTGCACGCTTGAACATCTTCAAGTTCTTGAAGACTTTGTCATCAACCACGACCTCGTCGTAGTACCTAATACTATCCTTTCCCAAGAAATCGAAGATGACTGTATTCGGAGGCTTGAGGGTGATGTGTTCATACTTCAGAGAGCAGCAGCCAACGGTCTCAGCTTCGTTCTCGCCGTCCTTTTCATTACCAGCACGTAGAGCGAGTTTATCGATCAAGTAGACTGCGGTAGCTCGTTGACGGTCTGCCATCAGCTCAGCGCGAAGGTCTCGGGTGTAGTCCTTCCGGATTTGGTCGATGTGTGCCTTCAAGCCACGAGCCTTCTCGAACTTCTTGTAATCACTCTGTCCCTTGACACTGCTCTTGGCAGCCAACATGACATACTTGTAGGCGCCGTTGATGTTCTCTTGCCACATGGCAAGCCAGGTGGCCTTGTTGTCGTGTTGAATCTTACCCCACTTGTGGCCTTCCGGGGGAGCGGGCACAGTAGCATCTTTGCCAATATTGAGAGTGATTTGGTTGGGAAGAACTCTGCGCTTGACCTTGCCAGTCTTGGGATGCGCACCACGGCCACGGAAGAGTCCAGGGGGTTCAACACGGAAGTTACCAACTTGCTCCTTGCGGCCATCCCAGGTACAGTGTGTGTACGCGGCCTCGGCTAGATCCTTCTCGGCCTTCTCGGCTTTCTTTTCGGCGGTAGAACGAGCCTTCCTAGCTTGACTCTTGCCATCATAGTAATTGAATATTTTGCTGAAGTCAAGCTTGGAGAAGTGCTTGATTTCAATCTTCTTTCCATCTGGACCCTTTGCACCACCTGTCTTCTTGACTTCTTCAGTGAAGTCGTCAAAGAAGTTCTTCTGGAAGGTAGGGTTTTCGACGTTGAGTGCAGAGTTCATCATGGCGCCAAAGAACCCAGCGATCTCCTCCGCCTCGATTGATAACGTGACAGGTACACCATCGTAAATGAGCTTGACGTTCTTGGGGAGTGGTTCGTAAGGAGGTGGAAATATAACACCATTGTGTTGCAAAGTCTCCCATTTGATGCTGTCATCTTCCTTCTTTGGGGCATCCCACCAGCGGTACACCTCCTCTGCTTCCTCGCTGTCTTCCTTCTTGGCCTTGTCCTTCTTTGGAGAAACATCTTCGGATTTGACTTTTCCATTGGTCTTCTTGGCAGGCTTCTTCATCAGTGGTGCATCGGAATCGGACTCAACCTTCTTGACGCCATTTGACTTCTTTGCAGAGCCGATGCCGTTGGATTTCCGCTTGATCTTTGGCTTGGCATCTTCACTGTCAGAATCTTCCTTCTTGACCTTCTTCGCCTTTGCCTTGGTCTGCTTGGCTCGGATTTCCTTGGCTTCCTTCTCTGCCTTCTTCTCGATGGCTACCTTCTTCTTCGCTAGCTTATTGGTCAAAGGCTCATCATCAGAAGAGTCACTGTCTCCAATATCAGCAGCTTTGGCTCTGGGTGGTAGCTTGCCACCTCGTTTCTTCGCAGCTGCGAGTGGAGTATCGTCATCGGAATCGGACTCGACAGCCTTCTTGATTTTTTGACGCTTGGCCTGACGATATTGTTAGCATGAAATAGCCAAAACAGTGGCCGAAATTTCCGGCCTGGGCAAAGGTGAGCGGAATTGGCGTACCAATGGAATTGCATCCTCATCGCTATCATCCTCAGTGCCATCCTTGTACACTGGCTTTGAGATGCTAGCCCGCGACTTGCGCTTGGTATTTCCATTTGTCGTAGGTCCATCAACGTCCATCTTGTCCTCGAGGACAGGGCCATTTCGAATCGAAATTCCAGCCGGGGCAGAAGTTGATGGTCCAGCCTTATCCATAGCCTTGTCTTCACTTTTGGAGATATGCGCCTGGGAGACTGTGAAGACGATATGTTAGTTGAGATGCTTGTATCGCGTGCGCAAAGGAGGTAGGTGATCGAGTGGCAAAGTGAGGTGCTTCACAGGAATGCGCCAGATGGTGAGGTTCTGGATTTGTTCGAGAGAGCCTTCCTGGAGGTAGAGAGGGTACTTACGCTTGCCGTTGGCTCTGGCTAGGGGCATATCGTCGTCCGAGTCCGAAGACATCTTGAAGGGAAATGAAGGTGGTCGCTGAAATGGAATTGAAGAAGGTTTGACCTGGGTGAAACGATAGAAGGAGCTGAGAGTGGTCAGTATAAGACGCGAATTCGATTGCTTGAAGAGGTTTGGCTTGCCTCTGAGCGCGTCGGAAAGCTAGGGAGCCTGAGCTTTGTATGCAAACTTTTTGCAGGTGTTTGAAAAGAAATGGTGGTTGTAGAAAAAGGCGTGTTGACATGGAATGGAGAGAGAAAGACTCGAGGTCTTGGTGTAGGCGCAGGTGGATGAGGGAGCGAAGTTCTCTAAGGTGGCCATCTAGCTGTGATTGGGTAGAATCGTCGCAAAGGTGGGGCAAGCGATATAGGCCGATTCGGAAGATTCACGATTCAGGGCCTGCCTAAGGTATCTGCACAAACACCTGCAGTGAATGAGAAGGTGGCCTTCGTGATTACTACCTCTTCTTACAGGAACAGAATTTTAGTAAAGAAAGGAAATTGGATCCGTAGATAATATCCATGGCTGGGAATATTCTCAAGCAGTTTTAAAGATACATGAGAGTGAAGTGAAGTTTAGTTTCACGCTCAGAGCGTTGAAATGAACCTCCTGAGCAGAAGGCGCTAGTGACTTTGGCCTGAGGCTCTGAGGCCCAATCTGCGTGCTGCCGACAACCCGACCCAACGAAGAAAACCCCATCAACACCACGCCTTTGTTATCAATTGAGCCTCCACCCCAAAGGCTCGATCCAGTTCCTTTTGTCGATCAAGATGCTTTCCAGAGCTGCTCGTCCTGCTTTGAGAGCTGGCGCTGCTGCGTCCGTTCGGTAAGCTCCCTTCGACCGGATTGAAAATGGGCACCCAGAAGCTACGAAGCTACTTGGAAGCTTCAGAGAATGGAATTGGAGCGCTCAATGGATTAAAAAGATGGAGATCATGAGAAACGGGCTAATCAAAGTGTCTGGATAGACCTATCCCTCAAAATGCGGCCAACTTCGCGACCCTCCGTGAAATCGAGGATAGATTGAAGTCCATCAGGTATTTACAACCCCTGGGCTAGACAGCTAGCTACCTCTCCACGAAGCCATCTAATCGGGACTCAAGAAACATCGAGAAGATCACCAAGACGATGAAGATTGTCGCTTCCACCAAGCTCAATCGTGCCCAGCGTGCCATGACCGATTCCCGATCCTACGGACAAACATCAAACACCGTTTTCGAGCAAGCCGAGACCAAGGCAGTAGAGGGAGAGAACAAGAAGACTTTGATCGTGGTTGCCAGCTCGGACAAGGGATTGTGCGGTGGTATTCACTCTGGATTGTCAAAGAGAGTCCGCAGGATTCTCGCTGAGAAGCCAGATGCCGATATTGTTGTGTTGGGAGAGAAGTGCAAGGCACAATTGAGTCGTTCAAGCTCCAAGAACATCGTGATGAGCTTCTCTGCTGTTGGAAAGAACATTCCTACTTTCGCAGAGTCCCAAGCCATTGCCGACCAGATCTCTCTTCTCCCAACCGACTACGCCTCAGTTCTGATCGTCTACAACAAGTTCATCAACGCCACCAGTTACGAGGCTACCCCTGTTGAGGCTTATTCCGAAGAGGCCATCATCAACTCTCGTATGTAAATTGTGGAATTTCCGGGAAACTAAGACTAATTGTGATGTAGCCAACTTCTCTGCTTTCGAGATTGACGATGAGGTACTCGGCAACCTCCGAGAGTATGCCCTGTCCAACGCTCTCTTCTGGGCTCTTACCGAAGGTCATGCTTGTGAAATCTCCGCTCGTCGTAATGCCATGGATGTAAGTAACCCCATTGCCTGTCAAACAAACACAAAATGCTAATTTGATAAAGAACGCGTCCAAGAACGCCGGAGATATGATCAACAAGTACCAGATTCTCTTCAACCGAACCCGTCAAGCCGTCATTACTGGCGAGTTGGTCGAGATTATCACTGGTGCCGCCGCCTCCGAGGAGTAGAGGAGATTTGTCAATATGTAGTCTAGCCAAGCAGTTTCTGGTCTTCCCAGGCCCGATAGAATCAATTTATTTCTGTACCAATGCAACAAAATCTTAAATCGAGCTCCCGTGTACCAAATTCTTGATTTGCACGGAAAGCTATGCATAAATACTATGTTTGCGGTTTTCTGCCACATACATACATACATGCCATAACTTCTTCCCAGTGGATAGAGTCTTCGCAAACCCATACTTGCTTCCCATCTCTACCCCTGCTACATCGCGTTCTCACGCTCATTAACAACAAGCCTACTCGCATCCTCCCTCTCCAAAACAGCTTTATGCAAGCTCGAGAGCAATCCAGCAAACCTTCCGTGTCTAAAAAGCAAATCAGTAAGTATTCTCCAATCACAATTATCAAAACAAAAACAAAACACACAGCCCAAAAGCCACAGGTAAATACAAATCACTCACCCAACATCCTCCACACATCCCCTATGTCTCCAAGCAGTTCCAGCCTTCACAACCACCCTCCTCTCCTCCAACCCCTCAAGCCTCACCTGCCCACACGGCCTCGCAATCCACGCCATCTGCCTAAACCGCCCATCCACCAAGCCTCCCTCAAACGCCGGATTCCAATCCCTAGGTTCCAGCTCTTCGAACGTGCAAGCTCGAAGGACCGTCCAGCCTGAAGGGTATGGTGATATTGGCGTGCTGTTCAGGATGGTGAGGAGGCCGGAGCCGGGGGCTGTTGGGGGGAGGAGGTTGGAGGTTGAGGGGGTGCAGAAGGGACAGGGGAAATTGAGTGGGAGGGGGACGGTTGTTGTGGTTGCAGAGGGGGCTTGTTGTGAGGATGTGGAGCGTGAGTCTGAGGAGTTTTGTTGCTGGTTGACGATGGGACCGAAGCCTGTGTGTCCGCAAGTGTGGGTAAACCGGTATTGGAATGTCATTGTGAACGGTGGTGGGCTTGAGGCCGGAGAGTTGCAGTGGGATGTTGTCAACAACTCTTGGATATGGAGAGTTGATGGAATGATGTTTAAAGGATCCTTGGAAAGCTCTGAGAGGGTTCGCGACTTTGACCTAAGTTAGGACTTCTTTCTTCAAGTGAATAATCGAATGGGTCTCATGGGATGATTCACAACTCATCGCAAAGGAGATCTGGCAGATGAAGGTCAAGAAAGTCTATTCTGGGTATTCTATTCGGTCTCTAGCTCTCTCTCATCTATGTCTATCATCCAAATCCCATCCAAAACCAAAACCGAAACCAAAAAAAAAAAAAAAGGCTCATCATTTCATAAACTCATTCATTTCTAGAATTACTCTTCGCAGCACCTTCTCCCACAGCCTTCAGCATCTTTGGTGCATCATCCTTTGGCATATGCATTTCCACAAACTACAATCACTCATTAGCATACTTATCCAAAAAAAAAAAAAATTAAAAACTTCAGATAGAGAAAGAAGAGCAGTCATACCTGAATATTCCTCGCCTCAGCAAAATCTTTATCCAGTAACAAAGTCTTCAGCTCTGCTTTCGTCTTGATGTCGTGGATACCGACGTCGCTTTCGCTCGCGCCTAGAACCTTGGGTATTTCTTTGTACTTCCAGCCCGCGATGTCGTTGTAATCTGCGTCCATGCCGTGAATGAACCTCTCGATGGTGTAGCCTTCATTTTCAATCAAGAAAATGATCACGCGAAGTTTATGCCGGATCATGGTGCCGACTTCCTGCGCTGTGAGTTGGAAAGAGCCTAGTCTTCTGTCAGCTATCATATCCAAGATTGTGTTGTTCAGACATTGTGTATTTACCATCACCAACAAAGAGAATCGTTCTCGTCTCAGATCTAGCATCTTTCAGCGCAAGTGCCGCTCCCTGTGCAGCCCCCACCGAGTATCCTATCGAACCCCAAAGTGTCTGGTTGATGGCTTGGACTCCAGCCGGGAATTTACTATCCCATATACCAATATTCGCCGTTCCGTTCTCGGTGATTATCACATCGTTTGGCTGGAACCAGGAAGACAATATCTTCCACAGATCTTCATGCAATATGGGCTCTGGAAATTGTTCTCCCGAAACAGCGGCTGGAACCTCGCTCGTACTCGACACACCGAGTTTCGGGGAATGGGGTGGAGATCTCTCGATACGTGCGCCAAGCTTCTGAAGAACCCCTCTCATTTGTACGCCCTCGTATTTAGCGTATCCAATCTCGATCTTATTACTGTGGAATTCGACAGTTTTCTCTTGCTGGAGTTTGGTCGTGAACCAAGCGGTGTTGACATCACTCTTGATCGGCCCAATATACAGAACTAAATCGGAGCTCTCGAAGGCTTCCCTAGTCTTTGCGTCGGTGAAAGCACCAAAGTACATCCCGCTGAAGTTCTCTAGGGATTCGTTGACGGTACTCTTTCCCATTGGGGCAATAAAGGTAGGCAGACCTGATTTCCGAACGAGGACGTCGACTTCTTCGAGTACCTGGAAACAATTAGCATGTATAAGCTATGTATACTTCTGGAAATACATACCTGAAACCGGGATGCATTGGTATCAACCAAGAACACCGGGTTCTTCGCTTCATGCAGGAGGTCAAGAATCTTGTCAACAATAGTAGACTCTGCCTCGACCTTGTTCGAAACGCGTTCCAGCACCAACGGGGTATCTAAGAGCGCCGCATCCAGTTTCTGAGTCACCATATCAGTTGGCAATCTGATATAAACAGGTCTCTTAAGCTGCCAGCACGTTTCAAGAACACGGTCGATTTTGTGCGCCGCAGTGTTGATATCCATGAGCTTCGCTTGTGCGACAGTAACTCTCTCAAACATATCTGCGAAGACGTCGAAATCCCCATCTCCAAGGGTATGATGGAGGATAGCTTTGTTTTGATGAGCGGTTCGAGAGGGCGATCCTACTAGGTAGACCTATGTTCCAAGTTAGAGCCGGGACTTTTGAAGTTAAGTCGATGTTGAACTCCTTACCACTGGGATATTTTCGGCGTATGAACCAGCACATGCGTTGATAGCTGATAGCTCCCCAACACCAATGACTGTGAATATTGCACCGATTCCATTGACTCTTGCGTATCCATCTGCTGCATATCCAGCGTTCAACTCGTTGCAGTTACCAACCCATTTGAGTCCTACAATCCTGGTCAGCACGACAACTTCCAGAAGCAAAGCCTCGATTCCCATTTACCTGACTTCTCAACATAGTCCAAAGCGACTAAGTTGTAATCTCCGGGTACACCATGTAAAGATCTAAGACCAAGCTGATGTAGACGCGCGAACAGAAAGTGTGCCAAAGTAATCGTGGTAGCCATATTGCAAAATATGTTTCGAGAAGTGTTGGAGAGCCAAAGAAATATGACTCTAGAAGTTATTTTAAGGAAGGCACTGTACTAGTACACAAGAATGGAATGAATGGGAGTCAGATGTCTACGAACGTGAATGGATATGTCTATCGAATCACTTATGTACCAACCTGTTGCGAGCACACGGCGAACCATACCTAGGGTAACACAACACATGGCAAAATTAATTGTCAGACTACAGGCAATGCGGCAACTGGTATCCTGGACCAAGAGATTCAAAGGAATACCACTCACTTAATGCCGTTGAAATCCGCAGATACTTGATAGATAGTGGAGATGCTTCGTATCCACCTACCTCGAGATCGCGAAAGAGGATAGAAGTGGAGTTCTTCTCCCCCTGTCAAAAAAGCAGCAACAACGAGAGTGCGGAATCACAGTCCGCTCTCACCATGAACAGGATATGAAACTCCTGGATTTATATACAAAGGGTATATTTTCTATGACCTCTTTGGCTGACATGTTCGGGTTGGAAGAGCCGATGTTCTCGTGCTCTTACTCGGCTCTACAAGTGGCGAGGATGATGGTGATTTCGTCGCCGTCTCATGCTGACTGTTGGGCTTAGCCCTCTAAATACCTAAAGGCTTTCATCAGCACTCGGGTTCGGGAAAATGTGACAGCCAATACAACAAAGTCGACGTCGAGCAAATCTAGTGCTGTGCCGCTTAACATGTTCGATTGAGGTAGCATCTCGTAAGGTCGATTGATGTTTTCCTTCTACGCTAGCCGAACCGAGAAGGTGCTCAACCGAGAGCAAAAGGGGGAAATGTACTCGCCATCTCACTGGGAGCGACACGACCGTCGTGTAGCTACAGCCGTCATTTCTCGGGGAGAACAAGAAAGATGCTTCTCCGTACAGACCACTTCCTCATCCTGTCCTTGTACAGGGTTACCAGTTTCTGATTCCATATTATCACGTGATGCCATCACTCCTGCTTGATGTATTGTGCAAGCTGAAGATCTGCTGGCTAAAAAAATGGGTAGACCACTTCACAAAATAATTTTTGGGCCTCGCTAGAATATACATATTTTGATTACTTGGATTGAAGCTCAACTATGGACACCCACAAAGTGGTCTCAAGCGAAGCGACGACTGACATTCGCTCTCTTTATTACATCCACTCACTGCATTCATGAATCACAGTTTTATCTATATTCCCCTGCATCGTTTCAGGGAATTTACGTCAAAGAATATTCCAAGTGCGGGTAAGCCTTTTTTGACTTCCAGAATGAAATGTCTAATATAACAACCCGCGAGTCATGTTCGGTCTCGGATATCTCCAGCCTGAGGCATTGACACTCCCACTCCACTTTTCAATGTTTTTCGACCTCCACAATGGAACAGCATCTTAATTTTGGCAGATATTCCATATAAAATCGATCCCTCCAGATGGAAACTCCAGGCCAACGTTCTGCCCGGAAACCCGGTGCTCGCGCCCCACTGGCATGTGCGGCGTGTCGGTATGTCCTCTGGTTCTCCCCGTGCTTTTGGCTGGCTCTAGATTTTCGGATATCCCGTTGACTCGGCATCATAGGAAACGGAAGACTAAGTGCTCTGGCGATTGGCCTTCTTGTAGAGCATGCACACAGAGATCACAAGCCTGTCATTATGCGGGCAACAATCCGCAAGCTGTTATGCAGCGGCAGCTCCATTCTAGACCAGGGACCCCGAAATCCTGTAGTGAGGACGAACTTTCACATCGGTGAGTTATCCTACCTTCTTCTACACATAGAACCTAACATCAAGTAGACTTCCAAGTCGGGAAATTGTGTTGGAGGCATTCAAGCTATATTTCGAATACTATGGAGACTCAACTTTCTGCTTCTTCAAGGAATTCGTCCTGATGAACGATCTCGAGCATGGAAAAGTGCCTCTGAGACTGCAATTCTGTGTGCTTGCTCTCATGGCAAGGTTTATTGAACCATGCTTCAGTATCTACAATGGTACAGTGGAAGCCAGCGAGCACTTTGCATCTCTTGCCAGGACTTCGATGATCAGCACGTTCGATGAGATCAGTCTCCTCAATATGCAATGTAACTTGATCTTGTGTGTACATTGGACAGGACATGGTGACGAACATCGAGCATGGTTTCAACTCGGAGTAGCGACCAGAATTGCACAGTCTTTGAGACTCCCTTTCGAGGACTCTTTTTCTGAGGACGACGTTGCCTCAACTGAGATTAAGAGACGCACTTTCTGGACATGTTTCACTCTCGATCGTCTCATGGCAAACGGTGGAGATCGAAGATTAACATTCGACATATCGTCCATTACGACTAGGCTCCCTGGTACTCGGTCGGATTTTCTACTGGGACGCAAGACTTCGGCTGGTACCATCAACGATGAAGTAGGAACTGATGAACCGCTCTTGGCTTACACTGTCCGAATTGTTGATATACTTGGCCACATAGTCGACTGGTCAGGTGCTGGGGGGAGACACAATGAGAACCGGAATCCGTGGGACCCATCTATGCCGATTTCAAGCTTCGAACGAGCCTTAGATATCTGGGAGAGAGCATTACCTAGTCACATGCGTTTCAATGAAGAAAACAAAGAAGCACATGTGGCTGTAGGTGAAGGCAAATCGTTCTGTACTATGCACATGTTCTTCTATAATGCACGAGGCCATCTCTACAGAGAATACATCCCAGTAGTCATACCACCTGGATGGGATCCCGGAACAGGACCTTGTGACGGCCCTGATTTGGCTCTAGATACCTCTAATCCGGGCTGGTGGGCTCATGCTATTCGAAATGGGGTTTCTTCTGCGGTGGCAATTTCGACAATCTACAAATCCATGACTTCAGCGGATCTAATTCCCTTAGTTAATCCATTTTTAGGATACTGTCTTATGACCTCAAGCACGTTTCACATTTGGTGCTCCCTCTACAACTGGAAGAGCTGTGAAGGGCTGTTGAGAGGAGAACCTGTGAAGAAATTGCTGATAGACGATCTCCGATATCTCATTCAATGTCAAGAAAGCTGGCCAGTGGCAGCCTATTGGGTAGGCTTCCTCCATCCCAGCACAATTATTTCCTAACAGTTCCGCAGGTAAAAGCACTTCGGATAGATTTTGAGCAAAACAGTCTAGTCAGCAGAAACAAAATACCTCCCAGGCCAGCAGCAAACAAAGCCTTGGTTGAAATCCGCTCCAAACTGTTGCATTTCGGACAATCCGTTGCAGAACCAGAAGCATGGAAAGGGTATCTGCCAACTCACGGACATGATCTCTTTGATCTGTTTGGAAAGAAAACAACTTCACAGGATCCCGAAACGCAAGAGACAAGTATATTAGAGCAATTTCCGACTTCTGACGATGTATTACTGAATGAATTATTGGGTATGGGTTATACCTATTCGGACAGCTTGGAAAATTATGTGGCAGGATAGGCAAGGAGATGGTGAGACGAAGGCGGCTAGTACAAGAACCTCAGAGTTTCGCCGTCGGCTCCAACACTTGGTCAACAAGCCCCTTCGCAGCTTCAGAACAACCGTACGAAGATTGGTATCCCCACCCACCGTGCCCATAATTGTGCACCACCCACGTATCGCCGATCTTCTCCTTCTCAATCCTCACCCCCGAGATTCTCGTCGGTCTCAAGCCAACTCCGTGTCGGATGATGTCCAAAGCGTCGATCCCTTTCCCTCCAGTCAACGCCGGGCACAGCTCAACAGCTCTCTTCATGATTCTCGTTGCGGTGGAAGGGTCGGGTTGAGACTCCCAGTTTCCAAGTTGATATGTGCCTCCGAGGACAGTTCCGCCTCCAGCAGCACGCGTCATCATGTATGAAAGCTCATCTTCCGCATCGTCTGTGCCAGAAATACCCATCATGAACCCTGGATCGTTCCTCACCACGACGACTTGTCCACGAGCAGGAACGATATTTTTATCCATCACTCCGCCCAACTTTGAAGCGAGAAGTCCGGTGCAGTTGATTATGACATCTGCTTTCTTCCCCGAGTGATGAAGCTCGGCGGCATCCGAGATATGCTTCAAATTGGCGCGTTTCAAAGTACAACCATTCTTCACACATTGGCCGACCAGGTACGGGAGGTACACCATGGTATTGATGCATACGGAAGTGAAAGAAGTTCCTGAATCCACCGTCTTCGGGAGCTCTGACGCTGGGAGGACCCTGAAATTTGGGGCCACAGTGTTGAACCACGAATCCTCTTTCGCTAGTTCCTTTGACCACTTTCCACTCGGAGTGTTGTCATCCTTGTTTCGGTGGTAATTTATGCATTCTGTTCCCATTAGTATCTTTGGACTGGATTCTGTCAGAATACAAACTTGCCTTGGAAATGGATGCCAGCTTCCGGTACCTCCTCGGCAAGTCTCTTTAGCTCTGGCCAGGAATTCCGCTCCCACTGGACCTCTGCTTCGTTGGCTACCTTGTGGGCGTGGCTTCAAGTCATCAGCTGCTGTTGGCACACTGGGACTCGAGGGAAACACCTACGGCATATAGTTCGCGCCAGCCCATGGCGACGTGTATTCGATGTCATAATCACCTGGCATATGCTTTGCCAAAATGGTGACATTGTAGCCAGTTCGTGAAAGAAGGAGCGCAGTCGTCAAACCGGAGACACCAGCTCTTCATATCATTAGCTAGGGCCGAATATCTTTGGATTAAAGGAACTTGCCCGACAACAACAACGTTCGCCATTGCTCAATCGACTGGAGGATTGAATCTGTATGTGAAAGCTTGATGTATATGCAAAATTTGGATCGAGTTCGTGAATGGTGACTTCTCGAAAGTCAATGCTTCTAAATTTCCGGCGAAATTATGTATAATTCAAGACGTTTGCTCAACTTAGCTCGTGGATTTCAAGAAAAGTATAAGAGAAGTATTCAACTGTGTTTTTGAAAGACTTGGCTGCGAGGTCATTGCCAAATCAGGTTTAGGGGTTCCGATCGTACTGTACTGTAATGTAAACTTTCGCTCAATCGTTCGGTTGACCAGACCGGATAACCCGTCGAGTGCATACAACAGCTCACAAAGAACAAAAGTGGGATCGTTGAGGCTCAATCGTGGTTGGACAGTTGGCGCGAATTGACTGGCACAGGTTTGAGATGGGGAGAATAGGCGGGGTCACACAAGTGAACCGGCCTGCCGTTTCGGGATATCCGTTGTTTGGCAACCCTGTCACGACACCGCTGATTTGTGAAGGTTTTGAGTAAATTGAGGAGATAATTCTATTTAGATGTTCCTTTTCACTTGCTTGATATGCGTTGGAGGAGTGAGTTGTTGACAACGTGGTAGAAACACTTCCAGAGGAGAATCTTGATGAATTCTGAGAAATGATCACGTGGGGTCGTAATGGAATCAACAAAATGGGCTCTCGCCCACAGAGTCTTTGTGATTTCTTTGAAAGGGTAGAAGTGCTACTCTGTGCAACGAAGACTGTGATTAGCTCTGGTTTTGAGACGCAAGAGAATACAGTTAGAAAATGGAAATGGGAGTGAATCAGACCTAAGAGAATTGTGAGTCCAAATGAGTAAGGGACTTGTGAATATTAGACCCAAATTCTAGTGAAGAAGTAATCCAATAGACAGGATGGACGTGCTATGTACCAATAGTGACATCACCGCAATGCGAATGTCCTAAATCGACTTTGGAATTTTTGATCCTTGGCTCGCTTACAGTAGCGAGCACCACACCTTTTTGTTGACAGTTCCCTCTCAAACGCCGCAAGGCTAACCCCCGTGGCCGCCGCCAAGTAACAAAACGCTACAGTTACCATAATGTTGTAAAGTAATATACTTCGTGCTACTTACCAGCCAGAAGCGCTCTACAGAGTAGGTTCCAGATACTATTTGGCGCTCTACATAGTAGGTTCTAGATACTATTTGGGGATTCTACTCCATCCGCTACCTAAGGCACTTGCAGGAGTCAAAACCCGCAAGAATTATCAACAAGTTAAACTAAATGCAAAATTGCGATACCCCGAGAAATATGTCACGGAATACACAAGCTTCGCACTTGTAAGAACTTGACAGCAACATCGCCTATTCTAGCCTGAACCCCCCCCCCAAGACTTATAAGCTAGTATCTTAAACTTTGCAATTATGTTTTCCATAGACTATTCTAAGTAATCCATATTAAATATACTTAAATCTACATAATTATTACTTCCACACGATAGAAGAGACCATGGGAAGCTTTTCTACTTCTCCCCAGTCCTCCGTCTCTTCTCTTGCAACCATGTCATCAACAACACTCAACAGCTTTGGCCTATCCAATGCATACCCAGCTCAGCCTTTTGCAGGTTTCTGGTATTACCCATCGCTATAGCTAATATTCAAGGTATCTGACTGCCACAACTCTCTTCTTTGAGCCAGGCCCTGGTTTAGATTTTCTGCATCCTCGGCACTAACATAATGAATATATCATTGTCACATCCATGGGCCCTCTCAAGCACTCTTATACTATCTGGAAGAAGTAGCTTTGAAGTGTTCATCTTTTGTTGAGCCGTAGCCACAGCTCACCAGGAAACGCATTTAAACACCACCTTTTTAATCTTCTCCTACTACATCTCCGAACCCACAACATCATCACAAGCACATGACTACCATTCGTCAGCAGCTCCAAACACAATCCATTTTCTTCATTGACGGCCAGGGCAGCCACTCTTTGTGGTATTGTTTTGAAGATTCACAGCGGCCACAGCAAAAACAAAGGAGTATTATACTTACTTTTCTAACCTGCCCCTCCCCTCCTTCCTAATTCACCACTTTCCTCAAGGCTACTTTGAAATTTCTGTTTTTTTATCGCACCATTGATAACTAGCCCACAATATGTTCCAGCCTTGTGCTAACAGTTTGCTCACGACAACACAGGTAGCCGAGTATTTAAGGAGGCTCTCTTCCACTGCCAGTCCTTCCTTCGACAACAACAACCTCTTCTCTCAAACAATAACTTGACTGCAACCCAACCCCAACTCTCAAGTTACCTCCTCTCCCCACCTACAACATCATTTCTCACTACAACAAAGCTTTCTTCATTCTTAGCTCCAGCCCTTCAAGTCCGACTTCCTCCTTTCACGTCATCCTCATCAAACATCCTCTTGCTCCAAACACCTCAACTACTCAACAACACACACATCTACCAGCTCTTTGAGACTCAAGCTCGCGCGCTCATCTCATTGAAGGTAGGCAAGCACGACGACTCAAGCCAGAGTCAAGCCAACATACATATCTCTTTGTGCGACACGGTCAGAGCAAACCAGTTCACCCTCAACCCACATTGGCAAACCCAGACTCAAACGAAACACATTTGGAAATCGTACTTCTACAGTCATTTCTCAGCAGACAAGCAGCATTTCCAGCATCATAACCTAGCGCAGGAGATAGATTCAACAACAAACCAAGGCTCATTCAATCACCCTTGATTTAGTCCCAAGGAGATCTCACTCGAGAGCTACACATATTGGATACACCCGCGCTGTTTCTTAGCCTCGTTCAAGACATCATCAAGCTACATCACACAAGGAAGCCATCTGTTTACCTCAACCTAGAATACCAAGCGTCGGTCCTCAGGTAAGTCGCTGAAATTTCTATTGATCCCCCCCTCCTTCCGTTCGAATACTGGTTTCAATCGGAAAATTGACTCACTTGAACCTTCGTACTTCTCCCAAGGCCAGAGAGGAGCTGTTATCCCAAGCTCTCCAGACTACTGGCTGACTCGACTCTCATCTAGATCATTCCCTCCTTCTGTTCTTAGACAAATTCAAATCTAAGACCACCAACCTTCTTTTAAGCATCACATACCCTCCGAAGCACACACAGCAGTCATGTGTGTCAAGGAGTTTCTTGGATATAACTGTGGCCACTGTGCCATTCCATACTTGCGTCAATGTCCGATCAGCGCCTCAAACCCTACCTTCCCTCCTTGCAAGTTCCCCGCCGAGCGACCTATCTTCACAAATGAGAATTGCCACCCTTGCTCAAGAGTTCTTTGGAATGCGAAGGTCTTGGAAGATGAAGAGAAGCACCGCAAGCAGCACGCCAATGGAGACTGCGACTGCCCAGTAATCTTTGATGCCGCGGACAGAGAGCGCAGACTTAGACCTCGCAGTGGCAATGGTAAGGGCAAGGGAAAGGAACTCACGGAGCGTAAGCAATCTGGGGCGGACAGAGCTGAAGGTATGAAAATCCAGACTCCCCTCCCAAATTTTGAATGACCCACCAGAAGCCAAAGATGATATTCAAGCAACTTCCTCAAAAATGTCGCGTTTCATAGCTAAGGACTAGTGCTGATTTGTCATAGGCGAGAATTTGCGTGACGATAGACGTGGACCAAGCAATTTTGGATACGATGCTCATCGAGATAATGATGGGCCTGCTAGTCCACGTCAATATGACAATGGGGGTGAAAATGCCAGAGACAATCAACAAGGATGGGCTCCACAGGGCCAAAACAGCACTTTCTCTTACGAGTATGCTGGGTACCACTTCGAAGGTCCCGGTCCAATCCGCTCCGATCTCGAGCATCTTGCTCGTGGCTTCGGCATTCCCCAAGGTGGCTTTATTCCTTCTCAATTCCTCCCACCGAACACGCTCATGATGAACCAACCAGGAGCGGGGATGAAATGGTACCCAGAGCATCAAGCTCATCTTCCGGTCCTCCCGCCATTCCCATCTGGCCCCGCCCCTCCAACTGTTCCGACTATCATGGCAGCCCCTTCTCCAACCCAGCCAGCTGAACTTGTCGCCTCGTCCGAATTCTCTCCGTTCCCAACTTACCAAGAGACCTTCCCGCGCTTCTACAAGAATAAGGCAGCATCCGAGCCAGCCGAGTTTCGCTACCCTCCTCTTTCTCCCTCCGAATCCAATCGAGTCCTTGATGAAGATGAAGATGTTGGAATGACCGCAGAAGAAGACTCACCAGTAGTTGTCAGCAGCAGTGCCATGGTTACCACCGTCCCAATGTAGACGTATCACCCCGTAAGTGGAGCACCTTCAAGGCCATTTTTGAAGTTGCGCTTGCATTGCTAACTCAGCGCCGTATAGCACACTGTATCATACTATGTACAACGACCCACCAAATGACCCTTCACTTGTGTGGATTTCCAATCTCAGCTTCCATTTCTCGTCTCCCAGGTTAGCGGTCTACTTCTCCGAACACTGCATAAAATGTCAGCAGTCATATTCAACAATCACGGCAACAATCAAAAACACAACTGAGAATTCAACTTACCCAAATCCATCGTTCCGATGATGGCCACTGCATCCGCCAACAAATGTCCCCTAGAAATCTGGTCGAAGGCACCCAAATGAGCAAACCCTGGAGCTCGGATTTTGCATCGGTATGGTCTCTCGCTCCCGTCACTGACAACAAACACACCCATCTCTCCCTTTGGAGCTTCAATTGCTGAGTATGTTTCTCCAGGCGGCACAGTATACCCTTTCGTGAACAGCAAGAAGTGGTGGATCAAGGCTTCCATGTTCTCCTTCATAGCCGCTCTGGGTGGTGGCGAGACCTTGTAGTCCTCAACTCGGATTGGTCCTGCTGGCATCTTATTCAGGCATTGGTGGATGATGCGCAGCGACTGTCTGAACTCCTCCATTCGGCAAAGATATCGATCATAACAATCACCATTCACGCCGACAGGCACATCGAACTCAACCTCACCGTACGCGTCGTAAGGCTGGCTCTTGCGGATATCCCATGGTATGCCAGAGCCGCGCAACATCACACCCGAAAGAGAGTAGTTCAAAGCATCCGCTGCGGACACGACTCCAATACCCTTTGTTCTGCCTATCCAGATACGATTGTCCGTAAGAAGTTCCTCAGTCTCGTCGATTCGGTCTCCAAATTGGGTGGCCCACTGATAGATGTCGTCAAGAAGTCCGACTGGAATGTCCTGATGAACACCACCAGGTCTGACATAGGCGGCATGCATACGTGCTCCGGAAACTCGCTCATAGAATTCCTGCGCGGATTTAGCAAATATCCTTAAATAAACAATGCAAACATAATTACCATCAACTTCTCACGTTCCTCAAATCCCCACAAGAAAGGTGTGAGAGCACCGACATCCATTGCGTGAGACAGAATAGACATCAAATGGTTTGAAATTCTAGTGATCTCCCCAAACAATGTCCTGATCCACTTAGCACGGTCTGGAATCTCGATATTCAAGAGCTTCTCTACGGCCAACGAGAAGCACTGCTCATTGGTCATCATGGAGCAGTAGTCTAATCGATCAAAATACGGCAGAGCCTGGAGGTATGTCTTGTATTCAATCAACTTCTCCGTGCCACGGTGCAACAAGCCCACATGGGGATCCGACCGCACAATTTCCTCTCCATTGAGCTCCAGAATCAACCGCAGCACACCGTGAGCAGCAGGATGTTGTGGCCCGAAGTTAACAGTGTAATGCCTGATCTTGCGGTTCTCAATGGCTTCGCCGTCTGGGAGGTTCGAGTCGGGGGTGATGTTCATGTGTTGAGGGTCATCGGGATTGGTAGGATGTCCGAATCTGTCGTCGACTGGGATCAATCTGGTGCCTTCGTATGGCTCTGCATATCTCCTAGCTGGAGCAGCAGAGAAGCAGCGTATTGAGGCGCGAGGAGAGGAGGTCGAGGGTAGTGCGGGTCGCAAGCAGAGGCGTTTGGCATTGCGGCCGGCCAACCGGGTGAGGGAGGACGCCATTGTGGTCAAGGAAATAGAGAGGAAACTCTTGATAATTGTGGCCAGACCTCAATCGTCTGCGATTGAGTTGGAGGGGAGAGTGTCCTTGATCGTAGAGTAGAGGTGTCGCCCTGAGTTGAGGTTAATGATGAGGTACACTCGAAATAAGCTCGGATCTAAAATGCACCTAGCTCCTAATCCCTGTCAAGCAACTTCAAATTTATTTTATCGGGATGCGACAGCCAAAGACCCCGCCGTCCAACGACCGCAATTTCATAACAGCAAAGATGGCACCTTACCAGCCTTCGCAGGCAGAGCTGGATCGCAGAAGAGTAAGGAATACCTATGAATAAATACCTACCTGTGCTAATTCCATTTTTAGACTGTAGGAGTCAATGCAGAAACTGTCACAGATATCACCTCGACCGACTTCCCTGGCCATGTACGTTAAAATCTTTCTAGAACTCATCACAGCAGACAAAGAAGCCTCTACACATTTGCTATTTGCTATAGACTGGAAGTGCGCTGAGATTTTAACAATTGTCCCTTAAAAGTTGCTTCATACATACAATTGCTGACCTTCCATCTAGTACCCTGGTGAAGACCATGCTTGGGACTCCGCTAAATTCAACAAAACCTTCCAAGTCAAATTCCACCACAATGTACCAACCGAATCCTCCTTCTCCCTCATCGGAATCGATGCCTCAGTCGCCAACGCCTTCCGGCGCATTATGATTGCCGAGATCCCCTCCCTCGCCATCGAAACCGTCTTCGTAAACAACAACACCTCCATAATCCAAGACGAAGTCCTCGCCGCACGTCTAGGTCTCGTGCCATTCAAAGGCGGAAAGCGCGGTCTACTAGAATATCTGAAGTGGTACAGAAAACCAGAAGAGGGATCCGGAGAGGAGCCTCAGAATTTCGACTATAATACCATCTGCCTGGACCTCAAGATCGAATGTACCCGGAACCAGGAGGCGGAGAGGGGAGAGACGGATCCGTTGAAGCTATATCACAATGCTCATGTCTACGCCCGGGATATCAAGTTCAAGCCGTTTGGACAGCAGCATAGGGTTTTCAGCGGCGAGAATGCCATTGTGCCTACGAATCCGGATATCTTGGTTGCGAAACTACGGCCGGGACAGTGTATTGATGTGGAGATGCATGCGATCAAGGGTGTGGGAAGTGATCATGCCAAATACTCGCCGGTTGCTACAGCTTCATACCGTCTGCTACCTACGATCACCATTCTGAGGCCAATATTGGGGCAGGATGCTGAGAAGTTCGCAAGATGCTTCCCGGAGGGCGTGATTGGATTTGAGACGGTCACCAAGAAGGAAGCTGCGAAGAAGGGGAGCGGATATGAGGGACATGAGGGCGAGAAGAAGGCCGTTGTCTTGGATACGATGAAGGATACTGTGAGCAGGGAGTGCCTTCGACATGAGGAGTTCGAGGGCAAAGTCAAGCTAGGACGGATACGAGACCACTTCATATTCTCCATTGAGAGTCTGGGACAGTGGGATAGCGATGAGCTCTTCTTAGAGTCGATTAAAGTTCTCAGACTGAAATGCCTTACCATGAAGAGGAACTTGGCGAATATGGCACGATAGAGAGGGAGGAACAAAATGATGATTTACGAGCATTGCAGGAGTTTATGGATCTGGCGTTTGTATGGCTTCTTGATAGCTAAACTAGAGCAGAACCTTCTGTGTAGAGAAAAGCCAAATTCCTCATGATATCGTAACCTCGTAATTTCCATCCACGTGCATGTGCATTGCGCACCCATAAGGATGCACTACCATGATCGTGCATATCGTGCCATCGTGAATGTTCCCACCAGCAACGTCCAACGTCTACCCACTTACGCCGCAGCGCCGTTCGTCTTCTCAGAACCCAGAATTTCCCTAGAGAACTTAACCTTGAACTTGAAGCTAACGGCACCAAGTGAGGGATCCGAAACTCCAATTTCCTCGCCGTCTACAATGAGGTCGTAGATCTTCTTGTCAAGATTGGGTGCTGTCTGCAACCTTAAACTCTCGGGGTTTTGGAAGTAAAGGGTCTTACTCTCAGAGCGAATGGATGGCTTCTTTAGCTGTGCCTCTGGCCTTGCCGCCAACGAGTCAATGAACTCTTTCAATGTGAGATTAGGATCGACATCAAGACCACGTGCGAGATTTCCACACACTGGGCAATCATCCTTCTTCTCGTGCTTGAACGTGTAGGTGTAGATGCCTTCGTTACCGCTGTACATCATGTAGTTCTCTTCAATTCCCAAGGGTGGGTTTACCTGCGTGCAAATCTTGAAGGCTTCATTGCAACAACTTGCGGCAATAACTGCGTTGGTTGAGGCAATTGCAGGAATGATATTTTTGACAACTCCTTGTGTAAGAGAATACGTGACTCCTGAGATGTTGAACTCTTTGGCTCGAGCTAAAGCCTTCTGGAATAACCAAGTAATATGTTCGGGGTCGTCGTTGTCAAGGTTTGGAAACGGCTTCTCCTGCTCCCAAGCAATGATATGTGCCCATTCAATGCAATGTTCCGGCTGGCGAGGGATCGTTGCGAGCGTACAGAGAGGAACCGCGGCTCTTGGGGCGTGCATGTCGAGCTGGCATTCGATACAAGAGGTCATTGTGGGAAATATGACACGGGATTGACCCTTGAAACCTGTGAAGCATTTAGTCCAGGAAATCTATAGCGTTCCGCGAAGAGCCTCCCACCTTCGGTACCCCCATCAATCAAAGGCTTGAGACTGTCAGGAGATTGATTGTCGACCAGATTCACAAGCGTAGAGTTGATCCATCGTCTAGCTTCAATGCTGTCTAAACCGCAGATGACAACATTGAACTGCATGTAGAAATCGTCATCTTTGTCCTGAATCCTGCAGTTGTGCGGTGTGATTGAGACGCCCTTAACTCTCTTCTCAACGAATCTTGCTGCAACTTCGGCTTTCGAGCTTCCAACATCGCTTTGGCGGAAGAGGAACTGGCGATTGAGGTTCGAAACGTCGATAGTGTCTATTCTAACTCAGTACTTTGGAGAAACGAGGCAAGCAGCCTGAGAACTTACCCATATCAATGACATGGATATTCTTGAAACCAGATAGAGCCAGGTTCTTCAATATCTCACAGCCAAGGCCTCCAGCACCTCTGCCCAGCAGTTAGCAGCCATTTCGTCCCAAGTGTATCCAGGCAACCAACATGACTCTATTGTGATATGTTAGTCTCTATTTGATGTGTCGGGTCCGCCATAACTGACAAGACATTCATTCTCTCAACAGCGGTAGCTGCGTTATCATCGGTCGCGAATTCTTCTTCGCAGAATGGGCCAGCATGGCGGAGGAAATTGTCCAAGTACGACCTGAAGAGGGGGAGTAAGAGTCAGCTTTGTAGAGAGAACAGTGGGAGTAGAGCTTACCACCGCGCCCTAGGGTTTGGCTCAGGCGCTGGTATCGTGCCGGAAACCATGAGTGGTTGCGACATCTTGGTCGATATGTTGTAGAAGTGGGAGAAACGGAGGGAAAGGAAGAGGGCGTTTGTTGACTTGAGGAGGCTAATGGTGGCTTTCTTATCGCTTATCCGCCTGCAGGACTAGCGCATTTTCCCTACCTCTCTCCAGTCTTGCTTCAGTTTCGTTCCCTTGCGTCACTAGCCACTGTTTATTTCGAAGGAGGATCTTTATTTCTTGGACCTAAATTTCGATATGGAGGGTCTGCTTACTCCCGTGAGTACTTCTTACAAGAATGGAAGTAAAGAGAGCGAAGACGCCTTGGTCGAAGTAGTGAAGGCACCAGAACCCAAATCAAAACCCCGGCTCAAGACTGCATCAACACCTGGAGAAGCTCTGGAGATCCTGCGGAATGAGCCAGATCACGTCACTTTGATATCTACCCTGCGCTTTTTGAGGAAGAGTGATCATGGCTTTGATATCACATCTCCGAGCCCTTTGGCAGCACAGCTGGTTCACACAATAGTGTCAGACACTGTTCCGAATTACTGGCACGTTCTACAGGAGTCACCGAATGGCAAGAAAGGAGAGACTGAAAAGCGTGGTCGAAGTTCAACGGACCTTGAAATTCTTCTCTTGTGTCTTCGAAGTGTCACGGGCTTGAATTCAGTCCTGCTGAGTCTGAAGCAGCAGATCCAAAAGTCAAAAGAACTCAAGAAAAGCATCGGGGGACCGAAGATTGAAGACATTTTGGTCATAAATTTGCAGCTTCTACAAGCTCTTTTGGGAGGCTCAAAGACTGTCGGCATAATTTGGGCCGGGCTCTGTGCCACTTCAGATACGCAATCAAAGCAAAAGGCTGTCTGGAATGAGTTCTTGGGGTTGGTAGGTGGCGGCAAAATATTGGGTATCGCTGCGGAATCGGAGAATGTCATCAATGATCTCAGTAAGAGGATTGGTGATAGACATTGGGTGGCTGAGGGAATACTTTACAGCCGTTGGCTGTCCCAAAATATTACATATTGGGCGAAGAATCTTCCTGCTGATGCAGAGGCTGGGTGGATGAGTTGTGCCGAGCTACTCAGCAAATCGTTTCGTCTTGGACATACAGGTGATACATGATCTACTCGAATTACAAGACTCCACTAACGCCGTAACAGATAGTATCATAAAAGAAATCCTATCCTCTTTCCTTCTTCAGGAGAAAGAATGGAAACCCCAGTTCTTGAAGCTTCTTGGAAGCTTACCGAGTTTTGATTTGCGCAACTTTATTTTCTCACTTCTCAAAATAGTCTCAAGTGACTATTTGTCATCACTCATAACAACCGAAGCGGACTCCAGCTGGTGGAAGTCAGATGCGTCGATTGTTGGGGCAGCTGCAGGCCTGATAAATCTGGTGGTTGCAGACGATGAAGTCCGCAAGAACCTCCTCATATCCTGGTTGACTAACTCCTCTGGGGCTGGTGTTGGAGATGGAATTGCAATCAGGAGAGCTGTTCTTGTGGCTCTCGCTGGGAACAAGCCTGACATTGAGACCATTCTGGACAAGAGCTTAGGACAATTCGGGGATCAGTTGTACATTAGGCACACTCCTACATTACAACAAGAAGGTACAGTCTTTGAAATCGTAATTTTTTGCTCAAATGCTGATTGTTTTTGCAGTTCATGCCCAAGTTCTACTCCTCGCAGCAGGATGTGTCCACCGAAAAGCGCCACTTCGCCTCACAATGATGATGCGCTCCGGAAGTCACCTGGGTGTGGTCTCTAATCGACTTGCAGCTTCATCTCCTCGGGCTCGTTTCCTCGGAATGTGCGTTGGAGAAGCTCTTTCAAGCTTAGTCGACAAAGGAGACAAGAGAATGGACTTCAAAGTAGAAGAAATGAGCACAGATGAAGCAAAGTGGTACAAGGGCTTGGTCAATGTATCCGACAGCATTGGGTCATTAGACGCACTCAAAGCTGGAGCAGTTACCAAAATCCCCAAGAAGCAACCGCCCAAGGTCTCACAACAAGCAAAGAAGACCAGCTCGATGCCCACAGGCTCGAAAATTGTTGCAATCCAAGAAATCGAAGCCTCAGACGACGAGGAATCAGATGATGATGGCCTAGTTCCGTACGCGAAACCCGACTCTGATGCCGAAGACGAAGACGAAGACGCAACGCTCATCACTCGCAACAAACCAACAGCACCAGTCTACATCCGCGATTTAATCACCTACCTTCGAGACATCGAGAATTACGATCGACAAAAGCTAGCTCTTACAACAGCCGCACCACTCATCCGCCGCAAAGCCAACTTTGGCACCGAAGTCAGTGCCCACGCGGAAGAACTTGCAGCGCTCCTGGTTGGCCTGCAAGATAAATACGAAATCGAGAATTTTCAAGACATGAGAATCCAAGGCATGATTGCTGTTCTCGTCGCCCAACCCCTGAAGATGGGCCAGTGGTTCTCGAAAACTTTCTTCGACGGCGACTACTCCATCTCTCAACGAGCCTCCGTCCTCACAACTCTTGGTTTAGGGGCACGAGAACTGGGCGGGTTTGGTGCCGAAGACGAATCACTCACAACGATGAAGAGCCTTCCATCCGGATCCAATTCTTCATTCCCCAGCAAAACCCTCCCACCACACATCCATTCGCACTACACCTCACAACCGCAGAAAAAGTCCCTCGCACCAACATCCATCTCAGCACTCGACACCCTCACCACAAGCCTCTCCAACACAATGATAGCCCCTATGGCCGCCTCTCTCGCCGACAAACTAACCGGACCATCCATCCTCAAAATCCGCACCTTCAGCACCCGCATGGCAGTCGAAGCCTCGCGAAATAAACCCACCACGAACACCCTCGCTCAGGTAGTATCAAATGGGTTCTTCTTCCCCCTCACGGGCCGCTTCTCAATACACCTGAAAACGCTCGGTTCATCCTCCGCAAACATAACATTCCACCCTTACCTGCTCTCCCTCTTCCTCAAAACACTCTCTTTACTCATGCACGCTTCGGGGCCAAACACCCTCTCGTTGCCACAGATGACGAGCGAGTTCTGGGATTTGTGCCTTGGTCTCCGAGCACAGAGTACCGGGGATGTGCTAGTATTAGAGGCGTTGCTATTCTCATTCTTGACGATATTGGAGGTTAACAATGACAAGAGGGGGCTGGTGGAGAGCTTTGGTAGGCAGATGTTGGAGACTCAAGAGTGGGTTGAAGCTGTGTTTGGGAGATTGAATGCGGGTGGGACTGAGGAGGATGAGAGGGTCAGAATGCTGGCTGCGGGCGTGCTAGTGAGGATTAGAGAGAATGTGGACAAGTACCAAGCGTTACTTTTGGGGGACATGGCTAGCTTTAGGGGATGATGGGTGGCAGCAAATCAATCCCGCCAAATGGATGAATTCGAAGAAGTATATACATATTTCTTCAGGCAGAATCACATCCATTTCTTCTCTATTTTGTCCTATTCAGCGTTCAGGGATACGTTAATCAGTCCGCGAGCTTCAACAACTCCACGCCAGAGTAAAACCAGCACCCCTCTCACTCACTACACTAAACTTCGACTGTTATCGTCTATAGTCATACACATCGAGAAATATCAGCGAGAACAAGGAGAGATGAAGCCAACAAGCCATCGAACCCCCTTTCGTCACCACACGTGATGTCTCGTCAAATCCCGGGGGCCGATCCGCCACTACTCCTCCCCGAAATAGAATCGCAGGCTGACTTTGTCCTAATGAGGTAACTTCGCTTAAGTTTTAATCAACATTCTAACGACATCATATTTCCTCGACGTTTCTCTAATGGATGAACATCTACAGAAACAAGCAAAAATGCGGAACAATCTACAAGCCCCCTCATATGTTTATTCCAGTCGTCAGGAGATCGCGAAGGGCAGCGATCTTCATCTCCGTATATATCCGACCTGCCAATAATGCCTTCCATCCAATCCATCAAACCTCACCTGATTTGGAACCTCATGGAAATTCTTCGTGTATTCCGAATGGCCAAAAATTGCCCTGGGAACCATGACATCCTGACGCTTTACTGTACTCAAGATCTTCGAAGCATGAAGATCTCCAAGAACAGAAATTTGACACTTCGCCGACGAGTCATTTCTCCCAGCCCCCTCCTCGAGTGGATCCAGATGATCATGCGTGGATCGGTGATCACTAATTGACCGAGACGGACTCCTTCCATTGGGCTTCGGTGATCGAAATGGTTGCGCGTTTTGATTGCACAGGACAAGACAGAGGGTATAATGTATCAAGATCTTGAGCTGAGCCAGACAAGCTAGCTTGACACTGGAAATGCGTTTCGATAGATTGGATTGTCTGTGGGAAGAACAAGGAAGCCATTTATTCACCAGATCACTCATCATTGAAGATCATATCGTTCGCCAATATATTACCCCCAAGGATATCTCTCACTACTTCTGTCTGGTCTCGGCCAAAGACCCATGATGGATCATGGGCGGTCACAGATCTTGATGAGATAAGCGAGGAGATGTTTCGCTGCACGAGAAATGGCTACAGTTTAATGACAAAAATCAGGCCTAGCTCCATGCTTGGGCGGTGGATTTTTGTCAACAAACTCGAGCTTGCAATTATAATGGATCAGGTATACATACAGTTGAATCCACAAAAAGAAACTGCATTGCGAGTTGCTGGCGGAGATTCAGACTACCGACGCATCGACAACTACCGACTTCTTTACCAAATAGGCTCTGCCATTTATTGGCATCGGATGCAGTGTCCCACGCCGAAAGAAGATCTCACAACGAGCGGGAAATGCCACCTCTGATCCGGCCATCAATGAATAGATTGATCCCAACACCGGTGAGCCTGGGGAGCTCGAGCAAGGAGGAGACCAGACAAGACGATTTGCAACCCAATCCCATCTCAACCCCGGATATATTTGGTTTCCTGGCTGGCAAAGAGAACTCAGTGTTAAATTGAAATACCAACAGATTCTCTCACCCTTAACACTGAAGAATTTCCCAACATGGGCTGAGAGATCAACGACACCAACATTGTCGCAGATGCCAACCACTTGCTTGGGCTGAAGCAGGTCTCCAAGGAACTAAGGCTTGAGTGCTTTCTTCATCAATATTGACCGAAACGCCAATCTACCATCTTGTTTTATGAGCCGATGCTTGCAGAGGTTCGCAGTTCGCTCTCCTTCCAGACATATATACCCTTCATATAGTACCGCTGTATGTTCAAGAGGGAGACTGATCTATCTCGAGTCCCGCGCACGTCTGGCATAATGCTGTCCCGTCCCAAAGCTCTATCTACCAGGCTTCTCGCTTCACCAACTACACCGCGAGCTACTTTGTCCTTCCTTCCAACGCCAGATGGCCTGTCGCAATAACACTTGTGCTTCCAGAGTGTGACAATGTTCGTCGGATACTCCCACTGCTGTAGTAGTCGCGTTGCTTGACTGGCCATGTTTGGAGTGCTTGAAGGGGTAGGGGGCGATAGCAGCAGGCTGCTATATATTGTCTCAGAGCTGTGTCTGTGTCTGTGCCTTCGCCTGAGCTTGCGCTGCAAGATACCAAGCTTCAAGAGATGTGTATAGTGTCGCAAGACGGTGTCGATGTATTCCTCAAGTGTTCCCTTTGCAATGATCTGCCTCAGCACACCACGCCCCGCCTTACCGCTTGTCTCGCAACAGTGATATATACAAGGAGTATCTCGCCAGTTCTGAAAGTTTGATTCAAGTGGTGCAGAGAGATGGAACAGGAGGAGTAAAAGTAGATTCGAAGCCTGGCTCTACCGTGGTCGCTCTATCGGGAAGGAATGGTATGGCTTATCCTCCTGGCTGACCATCTGCCTATATGGCGAGAAGCGCAATTGCAAGGAGGTGTCCAAGCAGTCGTCGATGAGGATTCGAGGAGAGGGAGGAGGACGTTAGTGGAAAGCCAGCTGGCTCAGATGCATCGTCCGCTCCACCTGCCCAGTATCCGCAAAGTTCGAAGAATGGTTTCGGGCCTGCTGGATCTTGTGTACGGTATACTCGGAAAACCGTCTGCCAGTGTCTAGCTGCGACAGGTGGAGGTCCCCTGCTCCCTTATTTGAGAAGATGGGTTTAGGAAGGGTTGTGTTCGTGTCTGCCTTTTGAAGGTCCTCCACCTCCATTTACCATGCGCCTGCTCACAGCTTCATCCGGCAGTCAACTGGATGTGCAGAGACGGAGTAGAGATTGGAAGAGACTTGGAAGGTAAGGAATTGGTAACGAGGTGTGAGGAGGGAGATCGAGAGGTATTGCGATGCGCGAAGCAGGAGCAAGAACAGCGCCGTATCATGAAGCATAAGTATCGTCTCGCGGAAAGGCATTGAGGGCTGTGCGGCATGAGGATGCTCTCGAGGTACCTAGACTGCGACAGGTGAGGCGTGGAAAGTAAAGCAGTTGGAACTTGGTTACGAGACGCTGAAGACCTGTACGACGACAATAGAGGATGAAATCGAGGCACAGAGAGGAAAGCCCAGATAGGAAGAATGCGATCCACGACCCGGCACAAGGAGACATTGCGAAGTAGAACTCTATAACTGGTGGCGAGATGAAGGGCGGTTGTGCGCTCAGAGAAGAAGGTGGCTCTACTTGTGATTTGGAAGAAGTTTACGTTCTGTTGTTGGATGGGAGGACGCAGATCATACTCTACTGGGAGGGATGCAAGCCGAGGGAAGGAGCGACACGCGACGAGGGAGGGAACTGCACAAGCGGATCACAGACACACAAAGAGGTGGTAATGGAAGTGGACGAGGAAGATTGGGATCAAGTGATGTTTGATTTGATTCTATGAAAGAGCGACAAGGTCTGCTACTTCATCACGGTCCAAGCAAAGGCCCGAATCCGCAAGTAAGGAGAGATAAGACACAGTACTTCATCACGGTCCAAGCAAAAGCCCGAGTCCGCAAGGAGGCACAGAGAAAGTTCGATTCTTCTTCACTATCTAGGCAAGCCCGAATTCGCAATGAAGAACGATTGTAAATGGGACGCTTGATGTTTGGTCGCTAAGACATTGGCCTTAAGGAGGTGTATCGTCGCTCATCAGAAATCCCCCGCAAAAACCCACAAAATCATAAGCGCCAGCTGTGGGTTGAACTGAGGTTGCCCCCAATCAATCAATCACATCCAAGAACCCAAACAAAAGAAACACGCGAATGCGTTCAATAAACCAAATGAGTGACAGTGTGACCATCACACCCAGGAGGTGGCCTGGTCCAGAAGAGACTCTTACCCTCCTGTCGGGTAAGAGTTGCCGGTATGGCAAAAAGATAGTCGAAGGTTCGACCAAGACTTTCCTCGCGCTCTCCTGGGAAAGCGAAGTCCGGGTGTGGCAACAGTCGCTCGTATACCTGGTACAGGCGTCGGCGATACCGATGCGCGGCGTCGCATTGTCGAAGATACTCATCCTCATCGTATTCACCAATGGCAAACAGAGAAGCAAGGGTATTGGCGGGAGTGGCGGGGGTGACGTGGCCGACCTCCGGGTGTTGTCGCTTTGCACGGAGGCAAAACACCTGGCGGAGGATCTTGCGGATACCCATGTTGAAGTGAGTAGCAAGATTGTTGAGAATGGTTGGCGGTGTGTGTTGCTAATGTAAAAAGCGTAATCAAAGTTTGGAAGCGGATAGTAAAACTGTGAACAGTAGAATATCTGGTGCTTGCAAAGACGATGTCTGGAGAAGAAAGAAATCGAGGATTCTCAAGGGGAGGGAGGCCTCTTATTGCCCTCCAAATCCTCTAATTTAGCACGACTTCTATGAGTTCTGCGCTATTGCTAAGAGACTTCCGAATGTTTGCTCTGAATGCAAACATTGCACGTGTACGGGCTAAACAAGTCTCTTTTCTCTTAGAGAGCGCTCTACAACGAATGGTTTTGTTGCGCTAAGTAGCATAGCGCGTTGTGGTTGAGGTATCAACTTTGGTTCACGCTCTTGGCAACACAAATTTTCGGCAGAACGCTAAAACATTTTCGGCTATCCGTTCGCTATGAGGCGCATATTGGGGTGGAGAGGGAGTTGATACTCTTGCGAAGAAACTGGAAGGTGAGTAACATTGTTACATGGCGCACCCTCGGTCCACTTCGCTCCTGCTTGCGCAACGACTATATTATCGTGCCTGCCTTTCTCAATTTGTAATGGCCTTTAAGTATTGGGTGGTCTGTGTTCACTTTCATGCCTGTTTACCTGGAGGCGCGTCCCCGATCCCCCCCCCAAGTACTGCCTACGTTGATGTCTCAGATCATTTGAAGGCTCCACAGTCATGCTACTGGACTTGCTCTGAGAGCATGAGTTGGAAAGGCAATGCTGCCACATCCTTGCTTAGCTCTGAAAGTTTGAGGAGCGACCTCTTTCAGGGATCAGTTGATCGTCGGTTTAGCGATTGCCCACTGCCAGCATAGCCGAGGGTATAGAGGCATAGAGCTCAATTACTGGCCTGGTTGATATTCCGGAATATTCTATTGAACCTTTGCAGTTAAGGTTGAGAGTGTGCCATCGCATCATCAATGCCACTCCTAGAATAGGAAAGTGCGAGGGAGCATGTCTGTCTGCAAGAGTGCCGGAGGTAGGGTCTCAATAGTGGGGGAGAAGCTGGCAAGAGGAAATTGCGCTGCACACATGAGAGCAGTGGTTAACCTCTTTCCCTATCAAATATACTTGACTCGCAAGCAAAGCCGCGAAAGTAAACAAAGCTTCAAATACAAAATTTTCACAAGCAATAAGCGACTGCATCATGGTTCGAAGATGTAATATTGCGCAAGCACTGCAAGACTTCGCCCACCGAAGCTCCCAAAATTCTAGGCTCTCATGGCCGATGGCAAGACTTTGCTGGGGATCGTCCTCACCTTGAAAACACACTGGCACGTGACAGGACGTTGGAGGTTGACTCGCTTGACTGCGGCACGAGCCGGACTCATGCAGCCCTACAAGACTGAAAATTTGCAATTGACCGACATTGCGCTTTATGCTGCCGAGGTTATGGGGGTACGGTTGGTTGATTGAGGCTCAAATCCTGGCAGGGCTCGTTTGGAAAGCGCAGCAGAATTCTTTGCTGTGGCCTTTTCCCTGGCACACGTGGGTTCAAGCAAGTAAACATGACACGATCCTCATCATGCACCCCCTCTAACAGCACGCCAAGGAAGATGAAGATGTAGAAATGCCAAAAGGACAATCAGAATATCACAATCTCATAAATCACATACAAGCATGTGGCACTTCATCGGATCAATTTGAAATGTTCTATTATCGCTTGCTGTGAGTGCATCACCAAATCATTTCCACTTCCCCATCCCGATTCCAGTTCGGTAAACGCGATGACTCCTATTAGTCGCAATAGTAACTTTTCGTCCCCCCTGTAAAGATCAAGCATTAAACACCATCGCTATGAGCCCTCCCAAAAATTGTCCCTCTAGACGCCTCTTTCTTAATGCAGTGAGAGAGTGCAGTGCCGCGGCAGTGCACCCTCAAATCGTATCATAACATATCGCAACTTCAAACTCAAACATATATAGGGAAGCATGGTGTGCGTTTTTCTCATGATCCACGCCACCAAATTAATGGTGTTCTGCAGTCCCCAGAACGAATTGTTTCTCTCTCTGCACCCCAAATCTCCAATAGAGTCCAGAAATCATTTTTATGGCCGCACCATCTCATTGGGTGCCTGATTCGCGCCGATCGATTCTCCGATTTGAATTTGTTCTTTGGACCACATCGGATGAATCATAAATATTCTTGAATGAATCAAGCTGATCACTCATAGCAGCTACAATTCTCGTGATCTCCGTTGACATCTCACCTGGAGACGCAGAACCAGTCAGAGATGAGCGAGAGGGTTGTGCTGGTAAATCCGGGAGCCTCGGAGTGGGAAACGAGTCGGATCGTGGAAGCGGAATTTCTCGTGCTGATGGTACCGGGGGCGGTGGCATAGAGAGATGGTCTCTATCATCTGCTCCATCGTATTGCGGAATCCGGTTATGACCCGCCCGTGATTGGCTTGGTCCTGGATTGACAACATAATAGCTGTCATCAGAGTCCTCATACTGTGCATTCATGTCTCGACGGATACGACCATTTGAGCCTTCGGCGTCGGATGCGGAGAAGTCTGACATTTCTGCGAGTTCCTGCAACACGTTTCCATTGCGCAAACTCGCAGGTAGTACAGTCTCATCAGATACATATATTGATGGTTCTCTGCCCTCATCGACGGGGATGGGCTGATACAAGGATGCATGACGTTCGAGCTCAAAAGGGTTTCCAGAAGTCATCTGCTCACTGGTGGCAGAACCAACATCGGAATTCGCGGTTGACGGCCGACGAAATTCCGGAATTGGATCCGGCATACTCATATCAAGGTCAATAAGAGATTCTCGCATTGAAAGCCTTTCGCTGGGAGTTGGCGCGGTGGGCGCAAGACCGCCCCCGAATGCACCGACAGGCTCTGTTGGGTGGTGGATAAGAGCTGGACGTCCACCCGATCCTGGAGTCATCAGAGGCCGAGGGACCTCATATGTAGTAGGGAACCTCGATAATTCGGGATCCGCCGAAGCTGGAGGAGCCATAGATGGGAATTTCCAGTCTTGAGTTCGCCGATTGTTGTTCGTCTCCGCGGGATCGCTAAGAGCCGGTCTACTGAAGTCATGGAGAGTTGAGTTGTACTCGTCTTCGCTTTCATCTCGCCCACGGCGTCCGGCTTTGATTGTACCCATGTCTGGGAAGCTTGAGAGACCAGTCTCCGGATCGTGACCACCAAGATCAATCATGGTATCACGGATAGAGATTTGAGCAGAATCGTCCCGCAGAGGAAGATCTGATTTGTCAGAAGGTCCCAGTTGTGGCATGGGCCGACCATAATATGTGGTGCTATTGTCCTCATAGCTGGTCAGTGTATTCGGATCGAAGATCTTCTCCAGAGGCGCCGCTGGGAAACGCGATAAAGCTTCTGGTGGTGGACGACGTCTTGATACTTTGGCAGGTGGGCGAGTGGTCTCGTCCACAAAACCAACTGCTCCAGGACCATATGCTTCAATGACATCTTTGACACCGTACTGACCCCAAACGTTATCTTCGAAGTACTCAGTCCCGTTGAAGTTCCACTCATCATCTTGTGATACAAGGGCTGGCGTGGAGCCTTGGGCACCATGTTGCATAAACAACGATTTTCGGCTGCCACCTCGAGATTCCCAGACTTTGAATGATCCAACAAGAACTTTGAGGGTGGAAGTTGGATGCGAGGAGCTGGTGTTCAGAATGTATGGGTGCTTTTGAACCTCACCAATGGTAGGACGCGCGTTCGGATCCTCTTCAAGGCAGAATGCAACGAGGCGTCGCAAATTGTTTGAGTAATTGCCTCCTTCAAGCCTGGGTGTATTGTTCCGCAAGTGGCTACCAAGTCGGTCATACGTAACGCCATCAGCAACGTTAGGAGGAAGCCCAGTCGCAACCTCAAAAATCATGGAGCCGAAGGCCCAGATATCAACTTCGCTACCGTAGCTTGGCGTGTGTCCGAACAGCTCCGGAGCCATCCAATGTGGTGTTCCGATTATTGTTGATCTTTTGTCCAGCTTGCTCTCAATCATCCCAGCGACACCAAAATCGCAGAGCTGGACATTGCCCTCCTCAGTGACCAGTACATTTGCACCTAATACAGTTAGTCGCCACTCGATTCAAGGAAGTAAGTTGTGTCGTGAACTTACACTTGATGTCACGGTGGATGATCCCAGCTTCATGCACCCATGCTATGGCCTCGGCTACCTCACGGAGGATTGGAATTATCCACTTCTCATTGAGTCCTCCGGGAGCAGTCGGTTTCATCTTGCAGGAATTTAGTTGTGTTTGCTATAAAGAAGGAACGAGGCTTTACTGACGAGTGTTGCCACACTTCCACCACCACAATACTCAGTGATCATCCACATCGCTTGATTCACAGGCAAGGCCTCAATGACCAAGTTTATGTTCTTAGCGTTCTTCTCGCCTAAGAGCCGCAAGGCATTGACTTCTTTGAGAAATTCGCTGTAGGAATCTGCGTTCCGAGGACTGATAGTGTCGCTCTCGTCGATATCGATGATCTTTACCGCAACAACAGCTGCCGTCTTTACGCTTTTCCTGGAGAGCGAGCATCTTAGTATTCACGCAGCACGCGATGGGAGATGGACTTACCCCTTATAAACTCGGCCAAAGCTTCCCTTTCCAATCAGCTCCTCAAGTACGTAAGGAGGAGGCTCCTTTTTCGCCTTTTTGCACTCCTCCATCACTTTGACTTGCATTTGGCGAGCATCATCCATAGCCTTGAGCCGAATTTGGCTGACCTCTGGGGATCGGACTGTTAATCTGTTGTGCTCCATGTCTGACCCTGGTATTGGCGAAGCGGGTGAGGCGAGTGAACCTGGTGGAGCAGTGGACTCCCTTGGACCCTTTAGGAGCGAAGACGGCAACGGAGACGTAGGCGGAAGTGAGGTCGACAACAAGGGGAATGGAGATGAAGGCCGAACAGGAAGCGGAGGCAGAGGCCGGAAGTGAAGCGGATCACGAAGGCCAGGGAGGGGGAGCGGACGAGCACGAGGGCGAGGACGGGGGGGGAGAGGACGGGGGCCGGCAGGGAAACGTGATCTGCTCGTGACGGTTCCAGGGACGCTGCCTGTGGTGAGGGTGAGGGTTGACTGAGCTGCCTGGGCTGCCGAAGGAGCTGTCTGATTTGCCTCTGCAGATGTGTTGATGCAGGTGCCCTGATCCGTTCGTAAGTGTGGTTCTGGGACTGCGTCCGCGTTGCGCTGGTGTTGGTTCTCGCCGTTGCTGTTGGAGATGCTGGTACTGGTGCTGGTCCAGATGCTGTTGCTATTGCTTTGACGAGAGATCTGGGCTTCCGTAGCACCAGTGCTGGCTTGTGGGTTCCTGGTCGTGCCTGCCCCCCCTGCATCCGCATCTGCAGCCAGATAAAGGTTGTCCGTCTCGTCTGATCTAGACCCGATTTGGTTAGCCAATCGAAGCGGCTGAACAGTCGTTCCATTTCTGAAGCGACGAGTTCGATGACGACCCGGAACATCGACAGCAGCTCCATCTCGGTCCCCGTCCCCGTCTCCAGACCCAGTTGCATTCCCAGCTTCAGCTTCAGATCCAGATTCAGGACCATCAACATGAGTTGAATACATTGCTTGAAGAGCCAGCTTCCGCTCGTGCGGTTCGTCCAGACGACGAGAAAGTCGCACATCTACAGCTGTTTCGTTCTTCACTGCGTGGTCGCCCAGACCAAGGCCAATCCGCTCTTCTCTGGCTTTGGTCCAGAGATAGCCTGTTGATGGGACTATTGGGAACCGATTCGCTCGTTGAATAGATATCTCGGCCGGAAGAGCTTGTGGTGTCAACACTGGAATTGTGGGAGCTCGTGGTTTGAACATCCGTCTCTGATAGTCCGGATAAATTTCGCCAACTCCAGGTCGAAGCAGTTGAAAACTGTCATGAGATGGTTGAGGTACCGATGGCCTCCAACCATTTCCCTCAATCCGTTCACGCTCATGATCATCGACGCAAGAGTCAAGGGTCCCTGGAATTTGAACTCTGGAAGTGGCATTAAAGCTAGTGCTTTGATGACTTTCGGTTGTGCGGCGAATTCTCGAGCCCCCCGGTGCCTCTGAAGACCTGTTGTTGGCATAAAAACCCGGTGGTCCTGGATGCAATGTTTCTGGCACTTGTGTGGGAGTTCGACTGCCCATCGCTAGTCCAAGCCCGATTCCGATGCCGAGTCCGTAGCTCTGTTGAGGATGAACATCGGATCCAGTATTGCCGTTGGTAACCCTGGGTTGGTATGGAGCTGACGAAGAGCGGTGTTCTCTGCTTGGAGGTTGAGGTCGCTGGCTTACAAGCTTCAGGGGGATCAACCCAGGCCTGGGTCCAAGATCTGGAGTACCTCGTTCTCCCTGTGTCAATGAACAAGTCAGCATAGACCATATCTCATCACAAGATTATCTATCACGTACCATTGCGGGGTGTGGAGAACTTGACAACTGGTTGATCTATATTGGACGCCACTTGTCAGATTTAATTCTCTTCTCTTCACTCCGAAATAGTGGAAAAGAAGCGAACTCACTGGCTCGTGGACAACATTGTTCACACTTGGATCTTGTCTACGTCCCTGTGCAAATCTTGTCATGGTTGCGGCCCGTCCTTGCTGGGTACTTGCAACATTGGTATTGAATCTCTTTCTTGGAGGACCGATGCTAAAATCTGGATTGTTTGACAGATCCAAACCTACAGGCGCTACACAAAGGTCAGAAAAAAATTCTATAGAAGTGTCAATAGCCATACCTTGTCTGAGTGTAGTTTCAGCTCTTCCTACAAAAGGACTGCGTGGTTGAATACCGTTCTCGTCGAACCGCTGAAGAGTATTCCTCATCGCAATCTCTTCTTCGGCACTTCCTAAGAAAGAGGCTTTGTGTGGGATGGCAATACATTCATCACGGTCAGTGACCGATGGCTTCGCACGATGATACAGCTGGAAGTCAGGGAATTTTTCTTGCCGTTCAGACGGCCTAGTCAAAGCTGTGCCTGCGTCGTTTCTCTCCCAGTAGATATGAACTTCTGACGACGCTGGGGCATGAGAGATCTCAGGGCTCTGGGCAAGCTGGGAATTTGAGGGAACTTCTGGAGACACAAGGTCCTTGAACTCCTCTTGGACAAGCAAACCTGATCCGATACTTGATATTTCCTTTGCAAGCTCCAATTTGCGCATCTTGTCAGTTTCTGCCAATTCGACGAGTCTGCTTTCTACAGACATGTGCCGGCCTCGATGCTCATCTGACTCATTCCGAAGAGTACCCGAGATACTACCATTCGAGGATATGTTGGAGATATTGTACTGCCGTCGTCGGATAGTGTCTGACGATTTGGAAGAGCGCGTTGTGCTGTTCTCGATATCTGACAGCGACCCGTCCTCGTCACTCTCGTATCCGTTCGTCCTCCTGAGAAGATTGAGATCAATGCGGTCGCAACGCCTGAGCATTCCGGGTGTAGTTGAAGAAGGACCTTCTCCTGCATCATTCAGAATGATTGAATCCTCAGCAGATTCGAAAGATTGGTGGTTTCGATTTCCGTCGGGAACATAAACTCTGCCAGCCTGCACCCAGAGTAGGTCGGCTCTTTTTCGCATGTCAATGATGGTATGCCGATGGTCAAGACCAACAAAACCTTCTCTCGCCTCCAATTCTTCGTAATATGGCCCAATATCACCCCAGTCGTCGAAATAATGAGGCATGGGATTGGGATCATCAACAATTACTCCTTCCAGTCTTGCAGCCGCATAACTCGGCCCCTGAAGCGACATTCGGAGCCGCTTGTGGTGTATCTGAAGCAGCATCCTCTGGACCGCACGACCGTCCTTGGTGAAAGCACTGTCGTTGTCATAGGCATGGAAATTTGACCGATTTGGCTTCGCCGTAAGTCTTGTAGCCACCTTTCGAACGAGATGTCGCCATGTCGTGTCTGGGAGGTGTCGCACATTTTTGGCCAGAGAAACTAGTTTACCACCGATGAATCGGTACCGAATGCCACGATACAGCTTTCCAAATCTTTTATTCTTTCTTGGCGTCTTCTGGACTTCGATGGTTGGCTCTTCCTCTATGTCCAAGTCGCTTTCGTCCACTCGAAGAGCTTCTTGGATCCATATTCTTGATAGTCTGGGCAGAACACTGTCAAACATCTTTCCAGAGGTCGAGAACAGTCGCAGGGGCTTCCTTGGACGAAAATATCGGTAGCCCGCTGGATCTGGACTGATTGAGACTTGCAGGAGCTCGAGCTTCTTCAAGAATCTAGCCACGGAAGGGCAGCTGAACTTGCTTTGGGGGATTCTTTTTCTGCGGATCTGCTGTACGACATTCCCAGCATCATCGCATCGGGATCGTCTGCTGACTTGCCAGATTGTAGTTGTCTTTCTCGATGCCTGCAAATGATTGTAGTTCTTTCTCTGGTAGTTATCGTATCTTGCCTTCATTGCTTTGACCGAGGGTGGAAGTTCGTCGTCGCTAGTGCATGGTCTAAGAAGTTCTCGGGAATATCTCAGTCTTGGGAATTGTTTGAAATTTGTATATCTCTGTCTGAATCGCTCTTCCTTCATCTCAGCGCGGGCTATTATTTGTCATTAGCAAGATCGGTTCCAATGTTCAGATCGGAGACTTACAAGCTGAAGCTCCACGCTTTTCCGCATGAATGTCACTGCTTTGCAAAGGGATGTTTGCCCCAGATAGCTGCCCGCTGCCATCTTGAGCCACATCTTTTAATTCTACAGAGCTGGGTGAGCAATTGAGTCCCGCCACGTGAGGGAGACACTTGAACTTACTGTCGCGATCTGTCTTTTGCTCAAGGCTAAGCTCCCATCGCGGTCGCGATAGGACCTTCGCCTCCCGTAACTGGGCAGTATACTGGCGATTCCGTCTCCATGCGGCTATACCTTTTGCGCGTCTCAACCCATGAGCCTTCCCCCACGTTGTTGAAGGCAATGCCCGATTGTATGTCAACCATCCCGGCATGGGCAATTCCCCAACTACACCCATCTTGGCAACTTGGTACTGTCCATGAATTGAATTCAGGGCATCTTATGTCGTCGCTAGTCGCTGCTGATGCAGAGGAGAGGAAGCAAGGCCGCAAGGTGCAAGGTGCAAGGTGCAAGCTCTGAATATGTGTTGTTGCGTGAGGCAAGGAACAAGAAGTCGACGAGGTGAAGAGAAATTGAAGTTTGTTGTTCTACGCGTGCAAATAATTGTTTTGATTATCGGTGTGGGCCTAGTCGTCCTGACTGTTGATGTTGATGAAGCTCATCAACATCGCTTAAGCCCATTGCGCCCCTCGCCTGACTGGGCACCACACAACAGCCACGCAAGCGTCTGGCACCGTGTATGCATCTCTTAAAGCGCCACATTTAGAAGAATAATACTCACCAGCAAAAATGCTATTCATTGTTCAAGCTTGACCCTCAAAATGGATCTTGAGAGGGACCTCGAGGCCTAGATGGTGGTGTTGTAGGGCTGCTTGAACTAAAAGCGGGAGCTAGGTACTCGAGTTACGCTAAGTCGCTAGCGCACTCGAGGCGGTGAACCTCCACTACCCCAAGTTACTTTTGAACAAATAAGATTGAAAGTATCCTTGAGGAATCGTCGTCAAACTACTTTTGATTTCAGGTCCCCTTGAGCAGATGCTAATTAGGTGATTCCCAAGATCATCTTCGAAAGGATTTGCAGAACCCAGCAGTTTATTAAAAGAGGCAAGGCCCAGGATGCGTTCCAATTGTTTCACCAGCCTGCTAATAGTGTCAGCGATTGTTTACTGTGGTGAATACTTGCCCAGCTCTGCGTCACCATTCCAAGACTGTCACCTGTCAGCAGATTTCCAGCTCGGTAGGGAGATAGTTTTCCTGGCACACTGTTTTTTCGAAGGACCTACTCTCAAAGGAGCATAAACACGCAATTGAATACCCTGCCCTCTCCAAGAAGACAAAGAAATGCTGTGAATGTGGCGGGCTTTGGAATTTCGCGGCGCAAGACGGAGGAAATAACTCCAGGAAAGGCTGTCGGCAGGATCCATGGATTGAAATTGGGGCTCTCGAAGGGGACGATACAGTTGTTGCGGGCACATTGCTGACCCAAACCTCTGCGGACTGCTCAAAGCCTCTCTAAGTTGTTGGTGATGCCATACATATAAGTGCTGACAGTGGGATGAAGAGCGCTTTGGCAGGGATAAAGCAGAGTTTGCTGGACCATGGCATAACAGCACTGTTCTTGGGCTGCTCGTGAATTTGGTATGGTACAGCTGTTTGAGATACCATATTGAGAGGATAAGTCTTTGATCCATTGCACAAGTGGGCATGGACAAGAAAGAATCGGCTGGACCGTGGCTTGGTCATGCATGCATGGTCTTGTTGACAGTTGGGATTATTTAGTCGCCCATGACCTGCAAGTTGCAGTTAGTGTTGTCGCATAAGAGACAGCAAAGGAGAAGCGATATACTAAGAGACTCTGTGCTTCACAATCTCCTCTTTGAGTAATTCTCTCCAGTGCTGGGTCACTCCCTAATGTTTTTACTATGCAAGTGACCCAAGAGAAAGGATTGATATCCTTGGTGTGAAGGATGCCCGTTGGTTCATAACCTTCCAACTTGCCGGTCTTGCTGTATGAGAAACCACGTCACAGAAGAGGGGTTGATTTTTATACTTTCCCTCTCTAGAGTCAATGACTCTCGAACAGTCCCAGTAGGCTAGCCTTTGTCCACTGCTGCGAGAAAGGTGGAAGGAAGGAGGTATCCTTCTCCAAGATGCATGAATGCTTGGGCTCATAGTAGCTTATGAAAGCTTCAGCTTGGTGGTGATGTTGTATAGAAGTCTGCAGTGAGGAAGAGGTTGAAGAAGGTTGTTAACGTACTTGATCCTTCAGGCTCAAAGCTCTTTGAATAAATAGTACTAGTTCCCTTGTGTGTGAAACTTGGCTTCGAAAGAGGAAGGGACGTTGCTATTTAAAGTTGGCACGTACTTACCTCAATTTTCCTAGTACGTAGAATAAATAGCCTATAAACAAAGGGTATGATATGTGATCTTAAATATGAAGTCAATGCGTCATAAGAACAGGACTTACAGGTGAAGCAAAGGACTTTGGTTCTGTCAGTGCAGAAAACTTGGTGTTCAGCAGATTCGAAATGAGGAGATTCTCGCGGTTTTTTACTAAATGAGGAGAACAGTTGAAGTTCTTTTCTGTTCTGCTAGCTAAATTCCCATCGTACCAGTCCAGTTGCCATTCGTGTGTTGGGCCGGCTTTGAATTCGGAATTCTGCTGAGAGTGGAATCTCAAACAAGACTTGTGGATTGATTCGCTGAAACAAAATTGCGGGTTATTTTGAAAGTCTGAAATTGGATGGATGTCAATGCTAGTCACTGCCATGGAGCAATGATGAATGCCAGTGCATGTCAGTATAAAGAGATGTTGGAGATAGGATTTATTGAATCAAATTGGCTGAATTGGATGGGTTTTCTTGTACGGTCTCCCAACCTTGATTTCGTCATCTAGAAATAGCACTTCTGAAGAAACTGCGATGCTGGAAGTCCTCCTAGGAAATCCACTTTACAGCTCACCCCTCAGGCTTTCACCTCTCATTCAAAATTCTCTCCCCTGGCAAAGGGCCAATTCATCCACAGAATTTGCAATCAAGAAGATGGTGGCATTTATTAATTCAACAAAGAGCTTCTAAGCAAATACACCAGACCACAAGTGAATAGAAACGAGCGTACTGGTCCCATGGTAAATACAGCTTCCAAGCAATTCGGGTATTTCCACCTTTCCTCCCTGCCCTTATGTATAACACCCCATCTTCATCATCATATTATATCATCACATCACATCAGCCAGGCAATCTGCTCATGCCCTGAGATCTGTTGGCCTGATCCGTAACCCACTGGCTAGGCGTCCTCCAATGCGGCATCGACCTCTCTGTATCAGCAGTCGAGTATCTAGCCACAGTCACAGAATCATCCCACTGTCCACCAGCTTCGATATCCAGCCTCTGGTTCGGCGGCACGGCGTTGGCATCTACTCTTCCCGCAGGCCATGCGGCTTCCGCATTTCCAGGCGGAGAAACTCCAGAACTGGCTGTTGCGTTACTACCCATGTTGTTCCCGCTAGTAGACCTGATGTGTCCTCGATTCGGCTCAGGGAGGTCCCCTTTCCGTTGCGTAGCAGAGCGCATGAGACCGCCTGTGAGTTCACGTGGGGCGAGGAGGTCGGCCCGGACCCGTCCTAGTCGTTCTTGTCGCTCCGCTGCGTTGTTTGATAGAGCTGAGCGTCTTGGATTTGGATCCGGGTCTGCGAATGGGTTGCTCTCTGGGGGTGGTGCTTGTTGTCTTGGTGGGGGCGGAATGTAAGTTGGGAGAGGGCCGTTCGATGGCATTGAGGTCATTGGAGGAGTTCCTTGCGAGGCGCTTTGATCGCTGCCTCCCCAAAGTGAACGGGTCCCGTTGGTGAAGCTGGTCGTGTTTTCAAGTTTGCGTTGGCGGAGCTTCCGATAGAACATTAGACCGACATATACCATGACAGCGAAGAAGGCTGGTGATGCAGTCAGTACACAGCAGGAAAACAAATTGTGAAATGTTTGATGGTGTAGAGAAGAATTTGGAGTGATTGAGAAGTACATACCTCCCACAGAGATGACTATGATCACTGTCTCGACGCCTTTTGAGAGCGTGGTCTCTTTTGACGGGGTCCCCGACACTTGTGCATCATTAGTCTCCCCCAAAGCATTGGCTGGCGTTGGAGCTTTAGTAGTTGCTGATGCCGATGTAGACGAGGATATGAAGGTCGTGGCTGTCGTCAGTGCCAAAGAAGTTGATGTAAAGCCACCAACGGGAAGTACAACTCCAGGTGGCGTTGAGATTGGTAGGCTGGAAGTTGATAAGAGCGATGATGATGTTGGTGATAGTGATGGTATTATTGAGGATGAAGTGGGTGGAGGTTGATTCCTGTTTCCTTGGATTGAAGTATCTCCATTCTGTGGTACCACTGTTGCGGATGTGGATGAAGATGAAGATACGCTTGTTAACAATGTTGCTTGGGCTGGCGGAAGAATAGCGGTCTGTACCATGGTATGAGTACGGAAGATAGGACTTGAACGTCGTCCAACTTACAAGGGTAGGAACCACACGACTCGATGAGCTTGTCAACAAAGTTGCTTGGGCCGGTGGGAGAATAGCAGTCTACAATCGAGTGAGCGTCGTCTAGGGGGTATTCGGAAATCACAAACTCACCAGTGTTGGGATAACTGGAGCCGAAGAAATGGACGAAGTCGAGGGAGGAGGAGGCTGGGTTTGAGGCTGGACTGAGGCACCTGACGATGAAGATTCATCGGCACTACTCTCCCCAGATTCAATTCCGTCTGAGATGCTGTCTGATTCTGGTGCGGGTGCTTGTCGACGTAGAGTTTGCCGCCTCCTCCTTCTCATAATCCGTTCGGCATCCCTCACCGGGAATGGGAATCTCTCCTCAGACATCTTGTTGATTATATTAAAATAAGGAATCCAGCTCCTGAACAGGCTGAAGAGAAAACACGAAAGTTGAAAAGAACGGATGAAGATGGCACTGCCAAACAATATGAGGAAACAATCAAGAAGACCAGCTTGGCTAGAAAGAGCTTCATCCAGAAGTTGAAAAGTAGAAATGAAAAAGGTCAAGAAGGACAAGGAAAGACGAGACAGCGCTGGAGTGGCGAAGTGTACTTGAGATCAAGCAGCTAGCCGCCGGGGGTAGTATAGCTTAATTAGGCCAAGCAGCTTTATGGAACTGACAAGTGGATGTCAGAATGGTCGTTGCATGAAACCCACAGTGAATAGAGCGATGTATCCTGGACTGTACCCCTAAAGAACCAACAGCAAGAAGGGATGAATCGTCGTTGGCGCACAGCATGGTGATCCGACAATTCTGGGGGGCGCTACCGAGTGCCAATATTCTGGGCGTTTTGGCTGTTGTCATGGTAGTGAAAGCTGAGACTGCCCAGACTCTTGGTACATCGTCGGAATATTCATGACAGGACTTGGATCCTTGACAATTCGTCAGAACTGTTCAGAGTAGCAAGTGTAGTCGAAAAACATAGTCTCTGGTGGTCTTGGCTGTTGTCGCAGGAGCTCGCTTAAGGCCTCGAGATCGGCAGGGGCTTGTTTGTGAAGCAAGTATTCGCGCATCGAGGCTAAAACAAGCAATTGAGCACACGAGCAAACCGCGGCTGATATATGCCGCTCCCAGCCCTAGATCCTATGCCTGCTGAAGATATCAAATCTTGAAAAACTATTTGAAATAGTCCAGCCGCGTGTTCTGTCGATGAGACTTCTCGAGACAGGCAGGTTTGGGGGGTTAAAGCAAATTGTGTAAGGAACTGCCAATTGCTCATACACAACTCTGCAATGCAATCAATTCTTGAAATGATAAACATGTGGAAATTCACTCTAACAAATGAATTCTTCAACATCAAGACTTTTGATCTCGACTCTGCTGCCGGTTTGTCAAATCTTCAGCAGGGGTATGTCTGGCCACGGACTGCCGCTGGTGAAACACCCCTCGATCAGTAGTTCGAAGTAGCAGTCATCAAAGCGCCACACCAACTGAAATCAGACTCTCCAAGGCAATCAAGAGATCTTGTAATGGTGGCTGAAAAAGTTATCTCAACCTTCAGACGATTCTGCCAATGCTGCCATGCATTTGCATTCAAAGAGTACCCAATTGGAGAAGGGGTTGTCCTTTTTGCCACAGCTTATGGGTACGAAACAAAATCAATTGCAGTTGAAACGGACAGCCGCGTATCTCCATCAATGTCCGGATCCTTATTCAATTGATTGGGGAAGGTTGAACAGTGCGTGGGCGGAAGGATGTATCCGTGGAGTGGAGAATGGAGACTCGAAACTCCACAGCCTGAAGGATGGACTGCACGGTCCATTCGACGATGTAAACTCCCACTTCGGCAGATGCCAGGCCCGACGATTGCTATATAGAGTCGGGCTGGACTAATGATCTTGGCCACAAAATGGTTCTCCAGTGACAGAGTCTCAATGCTTAGGCAAGAATGACAATATTGAGACCAACATTGAGATCAACATTTTCGACGGAACTTGGCTTTGATCTATCTTGACTGAAGCGATGGAATATCGATATCAAATTCTCGGGATATTGCAATACCCATAACCTGGAACCTAGCATTGGCTTATTTATGGCTTTCTCCCTCGGTGCCAATAAGGCATTGAAATCGGACCTCGATGAATAGTTTCAATATCAGATTCGGTATGGACACAGTCGCACAGCAGATCACCTATGACTGATGACTGTCGACGTTGGTGAACTCAAAGAATTTTCTCATCGGATAACCCACTGCTTCTCCCTCCAAGTCCCGTCTTGCACAAGAGCTACAGCTTCATCTCTCATGAGGCCATGGACATAAACTTCCCCTATGAGTTCGAATTCCCCTTGCTCTTCTCTCAGCACTAGTGGAACAGAGCATCCGTATAGGACGCATAGTTGATTGCCAATCTCTGCACGTACCGGTGCCAGACCAATATAACCATTATCAGTGATGAAGAATCTTCGATTGGTGGCAAATATTAGAGCATAGGTTTCCAAACCCCAAGCCAGAGGTCCAGTCACATCGGGATCCCAGAATGCCTCAAGCTTTGCGGGACTCATGCGCTGAAAGCTAGCATCTGTGTCAACGACAACTGTCCGGATGAAAGCTTCCATGATACTACCACCAGCGACATATGGTGTGACAGTTTCTTGGTGGTTGGCTCTCCGTTCCCTCCTTTGGACGAGTCGTCTTTGGATCTTGTCTTCTTTTTCCTCTGAAATATCGGTTGTGCTGCCACCAAGGTGGACGATCATGATATCCAGGAGTCGGTCAAAGACATCAAGGATTGTTCTGCCTGAGTTTGCATCCTTACATATTCCAAACCTCTGAATCATCAAATTTTCCCAACTGGACACAACGTCGAAGAAGAATATCTCTCCCTCATCATCTCCTCTAAAGGTCCATTCACCGAGCTGGTCGATACTGCCTATTGGAATCCCATCAATACTCAAGGTCGAGAGGGTCCTGTCGATATTTGCGCGTGGAGCAGATGAAGCACCAGCAGACCACTTCTCGAACTGCAACGTCGAATCGGGACCTGGACTCGTATCTGATATAAAATTCTTCAGGAGTGCTCCAGACCCATACTTCAGGATAAGGGGATAAGGTGGAGGATCCGGATTCTTCATTGCCTTGTAGTCCTCGCCGTAGCCTAAGACCCAAGGATCAGTCCAATCGGGTACCCAGGAAGGAAGCTCAAGATTCGAAGATGCCTTACGGCACAAGGTAATAATATCCAAGGATTCCTCTTCCAATATACATCGATGTATTAAATCCAAGTATACGTCTTCTGTGGTTGCATGAGAGTAGTCTGATCTAATAGAGCTATTGGGTACTAGTCCTAGAAGTCCGTAGATCATGTCTCTCGGGTCAGTTGATCGGCTTCGTCTAAGTAAGGCCACGATGTCGCTCAGCCGCAGGTTCACGGCATCCCTCAACAGTTCCCGCATGATGCTAAATGTATCTATGTTCGACAGACCGCCAACGTCTAATTCGTTCTCAGGAGTTGTCATTGCCATGGTAGAAGCTTCATCGAGATTCCCTGACAGGACATTCAGTACCAGTATTAAACGCAGACTAAATCTGATCTGGTTCCTCACAGAGAGATGGCGCCCTTGCCACAGAGCAGACTCACAAATTGTATCTGAGAACTCTTGCCAGTCCATCTCGTTCCTGCCACACACAATCGTAACATTCGAAGACAACGCGACCTCCTGAACCACCCATATCCGAGTCCAAAAATCCCGCTGGCCAATATCGCCATACACTCCTCGCTGAACAATCCTCCTAACCTTATCATCCGTCAGGAGAATTTGATGGAGTTCGGACACTCGTTTTTGAACAACTTCGTGACTCGCATCACTGCTCCCTCCCCATCCAGCACTCAGGGACTTCAAAAGATCGAAAGTACGGTCTGTGTAGGGCAGTTCATCTCCGAGCCAGACCACTGTTCCACTAGCAGCTTTGTATATATCTCGCATCAACTGCACCTGGCTCGATCTCTCATTCAGATCATCTTGGTCGATTGATATTGCATCAATCCATAAGACCCTGTTGGTGTTCTGTCGTCGAAGAGAATACAGAGCTCGCCAGAGGTTTGATGTGACCACGAACCCATTCTCGTTCAAGAATATGAAATCAGGATCACTCTCGTCGAAAGGACCCCATACATAGGAGAGAGCCTCATAAGGAGGAGCATCTTTCAGTGGATGGGTGCTGAGCGATGCTCTCTGATGGGACTTGGTGAGGATCCAGCACGGATTGTGACTAGACGGAATTCAAGAGGTTCATGGCGGAGGATATCGTAATCATGCTTGTACTCAGACATCGAAAGGAGGTGATATTTAGAAGTCGACTTGTGATGTTTCGTGATCTTGAACAAATCTTAACGAAATGATGAAGTTCTTGTTGGAAACCCGTGATGTCAGCTTGACCCCTGTTCACCAGCCATTCTCCGCAGCCAACATTCTACACCACATGATGATATCGGAACAGCTACAATAAAGTACCCTCAATCCAATTACACTGGCTTTAATATTCTGATATTAGGTAACTTTCCTTTCGAAACTGTCCCAACTCTGGTCCTTGCACTTCTGTTCCCAGGGAAGTGATTCAAGGATTTTCTACAGGTGATCAGGAGCTTCAGGACCATCTCAGAGATTCAGATCGCAGACGAATTTACAAGCGCTGCAGAGATAATTATATTATTGCAGAAGATACCAAGTACGGAAAGCAGTCCTCCAAAAATTCTCTCAAATACTCAGCTCAAACTACCCAATCAAATCCAAACCGGCTCATTCTTGAGCTCCAAACCATCGTAGCTCACCAGTTCTAAGCTGTCTCATAGTCTTTTCTCAGAATAAGTTAGCCTTAGTCATGTAGACTTTGCAGTGATCCAATTATATTAATGGCAGTGTCGGGAAATGTGTCATGGTTGTCATTTGAATCGTCAATTCAGAATGGATAAACTTGCTTGTTGTCCACGTGGCAAAAGAAATCTTCAATGAATGCAACAAAACCAGGATCAAAGGAACTCTCATTGTTCTAAAGCTTAAGTGCACGATATCCCTCGGTTATCTTGGTCCTCAATTATTTGGTCCTCGATATCTTTGTCTATTGTATTTTGGCAGTTGTGATAACTTTCTTTCACCAGCGCGTTACTGCGGTCCACATCCGCTAGTGCTCCAGGCGGGTCAATGGAGATTTGACGTGTAAAAAGCATTCATTTGTAGCGATTTCCACTTTCACAAACGAGATCTTTGTCTGCTTTGAACATAACTACTCTGTCCTCTGCCTCAAAAAATCGTTAACATGGAATCCAAAGCCTCTGAAATCGTTTACATTTGGCTTCTTTGTAATGTCTTCACTCTATAATAACTTTATTGTTTCTTCTTCTTTATTTTGCGGTTTTCGTATCTCATAGCTTCTTGATGAACTTCTCTTTCTCACAAATCTCATCGTGAAATGGTGTCGTTAAATAGAAGGTTTTCATTAAATACATAAAATAACATATACTTGAGTTTGTGTTTAAAATCGATATACTAAGGCCACCCAAGTAACCCGGTTCGGATCGTGGACCCGAAAGCTTGCCACCATGCCTGTCCTTAAAGTGGCAGATTTTGACCAGACGCACACCTTCCCATCACCGCCACCACTACTGGCAGACGCATTTTCTAAAACTCTCACATGGCTGACTCCTGGTGGGGGAGCGCCTTTCGGGAGAGACAAAAGTATGTTTTATTCAGGGTCATCCGATGAAAATGACATATTCGATCTCCACGATACATTTGCAGAAGACAAGAAACTTACTACTCAAGGTGCATCTTTGAAAACGATGCAAAAACCCAATTGGACTCGAGATGAAGTAAAAGCTTCGGGCTTCCGTGCTGGGTATTTGGATGGAACATTCATCAGGTTCATGAGCGCAGCATTTGCACGAGCATCTACTGGTAAAGTCTACGTGATGCTTCCTGAGGAGGGAATGAGGTCAAGGAATGTTTGGACTGAATTCGAGTGGCCTGAACTGGTGTCCCATAATCGCAATGCGGGAGTGACTCATATCATTTGGGTCAGCACAGACATGAAGACGACCAAAATTCTCTGGATACCAAGTGACGGCGCGATCCCCTTCCCCATGAAGAAGCCCATCTCCGAAATTGGACACTAGGTGTATTTCTATGACACCTAAAGAAGACAATTTTCCATATGGAAATGAGATATCTTCAGAAATTATGGAAAGTTGAATGTCAACAAGCTTACTTACAACTTGTTTTGCTTATTGTCCATTCCCATTTTTTGGGGGGGGGGTTTCGGATACTGGGTATGTGTTTACGAAATTGTGATTGGATATGACTAAATAACTTGGTGGACGGTGTTCACAATTTGGAGGGTCTCGTGAAGCCTAAAGCTTTTAGAGAGTTGATGCTGTAACACACATTTCTTCAAAAGAGACAAGACATATAACCCGAAAAGATGACAAAGTTGCCTGAAACTACAACAGATAAAAAGCAGAAAGTCTACTCCCCAGAACAGCGTGATAGATCGACAGAGGGTATTTCAAGACCATGCTGAACCAAACGGCGAACGATGGAAGTGCCACCCTTGGAATTGGCAGATCGGAGGAGTGGTTGTGGTTGCTCGTGCTTCGAGTTCGCGAGGGTGGCCTCCCTTCGCTTTGCTCGCGGCCGCAACCCTCGGTTAAAAGTCAACAACAGCCACAATGTCCCAAAAAAAAAGACTTCTTCGGAGAAACTTAGAAGCAAAGAAAAAAATGGCAAAACTCAGAAGGCAACCCTTCGAAATGAGGTGTCTTCATACAAAACCTCGGTGGTTTTTGAAGGGGCGAAGTTGGCGTGTATCGTAGTCGGTTTCGGCGGGGGCGGGGGGGTACCGTCAGCCGATCGCGTTGGCGTTAGAAATCATAATCGATCTACTGAACTAGATTGACTAGACAGACTGTGAACCACAGCCTGCGCCACTGGAACGAGAAGAATCTTACTATTTGGTTAGATAAAGGGTATACGGTCGCTTAAATTTCAAATTGAAAAAATTTATGCCGCGTTCTTCTATCCTCGCGATCCGGAGCCGGAAAATGCACCACCACTCTACGCGTCGGCATCACGAAGACATCTCTGCTTGGTCGAATGGCGCTCTAGAAAGGGGCTAACAAAGAACCCAGCTTATCAGACAATCGTGCACCACTTCAACATTCCCACTGATCCGTGGGTTCCGCTTGTACACATAGACATTTCCGGCATAACTCTAAACTCTATCACAGAATTCTCTTCTTTTGAAATCAGATATGCTGTTGTATTGAAACACATGAGTAAATTTACATACTTAGCTGTTTCTTCTGTATCCACCTGAGCCCTTGCTGAAGCCCACCGGCGATTGCGACATCTACTCCTCCAGAACGGAGTATGGCGGCAGATGGCGCTCCCTGGTTCCCTTAACCTGTTGCTTTTGTTTTTCGTGCTTGAACATCATGCACCTCACTCCTCAGGTTCAATGTCTCGCCTCTGTCCTCTGCCTCATTCATCTTCGTTCATCTTGGCAATCTCAAAACAACCTCATGGATATAGAGCTGGATCAAGAACTTTCACCCTTCCTTATACCACCTCGCTTCTTTGGGCCACTGGCAATGCTCTCCTGCAGTGTTTATGCCGCCTTCCTATCTAATAGGCAGTCCAACTTGATTTCTAACTAGCAAACGTTTAGAAGGCCTGCGTTTGGCTACCGATTGCGTGGTAGCCTTGGTCTTATCTCCCGCTTTCGTTTGAACAATTCAGCTTCTTTCCGTTTCTCACATCCTCTCCTCTTTCTCACGCCCTCAACATTCCTTAGGTGTAGCGTCAGTGTCAGTCCACAACGAAACATTATCAGGATCCTCATACTTATCATTTTCTTGGCTTATGGTCCATCGGAAACATGGAGCTACTTGATATGCCACCGGAGTTGCTAGAGTATCGGATGTCTTCTGCAGTCTTGTCGGTTATTCCAGCAAGCTCTTCCAAAGAAAAATGCGGTAAAAGGTCTTGCAGCTCGTCAGGCTTTTTAATATAAGATATTCATTACTTGTTTATTAAAATAACTAGTAAAGATAAGGGCGTTGTTCAATTTAAATTTATTATTATTGAAGAAGTAGTAATTTATTTTAATGTGTTCTTATAATTAAGACGAAATAAAGAGAAGATAAAGAAAGTCGACGGCAGCTTATCGATACAATAGATGGATAGATAAACAGATAGATGGTGGCAATGGCAAAGATAGCTCCGAGTTGATGTCGATAGGTGATGATAAGTAGTGGCTAACGCTAGATAGGACTAAGAAAACTAATATGGATATGAGTGTGATAACTTCGGTAATGAAAGGGGGATATAAGGGAGGGCGAATAAGTGGAAAAAGAGGAAGTATATGAGACTGAATTAGGAGTTCAAAAGGATCGATCGTTAATAGAGTGAGTACAAGGCAGTACAGTAAGTGCAGCAACCTTCATTCTATCCAGGACACTATTCATTAGGCTGATCGAAAGTAAACAATGGAAACAACTCCCTCAAAAAGCCGAAGTAGAGACAGCTTCCAACAACACCATTTGTTTTGATAAACCCTTAATAAACTGAGAATCTGACAATGTGATCACAGAGATGATGAGACAGAAAAGTCATCAACCAGAAGAGGTCCTTAAGCTTGGACCACGCAAGGCTACACTAATCCCTTTTCGGAGGGACCAGGTCGCAAGAGGGAGCTTCACTTCATCACCCTCCAGTCCAGTCCAAACCAATTCCACCCAGCACTTAAACCCGGTCCTCCAATATGTTCAACGCACTAAACCGCTTCATATCACGTCTCGATTCCGACGCTCCACCGCAAAGATCCGACCACGGCGCATTCGGATTCCAAGTCCTCAGAAACAAGACATTAGAGCTCGCAATCGAGCCATGGTTTGACTTCATTGTGGGGATCAATGGCCGTCTCATAGACGATTCTGATCCCGCTCTTTTCGCGCAAGAGATCAGGAACTGCGCTGGGAGTACAGTGACTCTTGGGCTTTGGAGTGCGAAGGTAAGATTCCATCTACCTTTCTAATAGGAACTTACCATGCTATCATATTCGGACTATGATCTGACATTCAACACAGGGCCAAAGAACAAGAACAATCCACATACCCGTTCCAGCAGAGAACCCATCACTCGGCCTCACTCTGCAATGGACATCCATCTCCACCGTGTCGAACATCTGGCACATCCTGGACGTACCCGCCAATTCCCCCGCTGACGTCGCAGGGCTCCTCCCATACAGCGACTACATCCTCGGAACCCCAGAAGGAGTCTTACACGGCGAAAGTGGACTGGGTGAATTGGTAGAAGACCACATCGGCCGCCCATTGAGGTTGTACGTGTATAACAACGAATACGATGTCACCCGCGAGATCACCATCCACCCCAGCCGCGACTGGGGCGGAGAGGGAGCCCTAGGTTGCGTGCTGGGCTATGGAGCTCTTCATAGATTGCCTGCGCCGCTGAGCGAGCCTGTTGCTGGACCGGGAGAGATGTTGTTCGAGACTGAGAATGCGAGATTCTCGAATGAGGAACCACGTCCGCTGTCTGGGGCAGGAGAGTACTTTGTTCCCGGCGAAGCGTCTTCGTCACCTGGGGACTTTCTGGTTCCGGCTCAGATTGTTGGACCGCCGCCTACGGGTGGTCCTCCGATGGGTGGGAGGAAGAAGGATAGGAAGCATGGGCGGGGACATAGTCCGAATAAGGTGATGGTAAGCTTATTTGCTTATCATTCTATCAAATTTGAAGCTCCTACATGCTACGAAAGCTCTAGCAACATTGCCAAAGTCCGTTTACTAACTTACCATGGCAGGATGATTATTTCATGGAAGGAGAAAAGAAGAGTAGAGAATTAGACCACGCTCCCAACGCAAAGGTAGCGCCACCTCCACCACCACCAAAAGCAGGAGGTCCACCCAAAGCATCTGAGGCGGAAGAGAAGAAGGAAGAAGCCGAGAACAGTGGTGTTGACTAGGTGCACAATTTATCTGCTCGTATAGACAAGACATACAAATAGAGTATAATCGTCTTACAAATGCCATCTATTCATCGCTATACGCATATTGCACCCCTCTCCCACTCCAAGAAGATGCCGACTTTCAGCTATTCCTACACCCCTCATTTCCATTTTTGTTGTCTTCCGTGCTTTTCTTCCTTCCTTCCAATTGGGTATGATACAGTTCCTTTCAGTTGATGAAGTTGACGCAGAAGAAATGTAGAATCAAGCTTCCGAATACGTAGTCCGCAAACGCCCTAAATAAGGAAGTAAACTTTAGCAAGAAAGTCTAGTTAGTTACTCGAGGGAGGGGTGATTCCATACCTCTCTGGAGACACCTCGCTGAACTCCGCCTTGTTCTCGACATTCGTCTGTATCCGTAGAGAAGCTATGATGATGTTAGCTATTTACTGGAGATGGAAAGATAGAGGGAAGACATACCAGTCAGGACAAATTGTCCAACTGTAGCTGAGAAGCCAGACAAGAAGGCATTGAAAGGCTATACAACATCAGTACTCATCCAAATCCCAAGCCTAGTTCCAATCCACTCCTTCTCATCCATCATCCCTCTCACTCCATCCATCCGAAATAGAGCAAGGCACAAAAGAAACTCACATAATTCCCCGCGATAACACAATACACAAACTGCAGCACGCCAACGACGACCAGGAAGCTCATGAACACATCAATCAGCTTCGTGCGCTGCGGCGTCTTGTCGAGATAGTTCTGCCATATTCCCAGGGCGATCTCCTGCGGTGATTGGTTGTTGCTGGATTTGAGGGAGGCTTTGGGGGTGGGTGTGACTGCTGGGACGGAGCTGGCTGTGGTGCTGGAGGTTTGGGTTGTGCTGGTTGATGAAGGGGTTGGTTCGCGCGCGGAGCGTTTGGGCGCCATGTTGGAAAGGAGTGTGGAGTGGGAATTGGTGGGGAGTTGAATTAATTGTTGGTGTGGTGTTGTGTTGAATTGGTGGTTGGGTATACTTTTTTGAAGCTCTGTACTGAACGGTGCTGTGCTGTACTGAAGCTGTAAGGACACGATGTCGAAGCCGCGTGTGCCAAGAGATCAGCCAGGGGGTGGAAGGAGCGACCGGACGGGAGTGGGTGAGCCAGAACACCGAGGCGAGCTTGTGTGGGGTAATGAGGCTATTGACCTCACACTGCCAGTGGCATGTACTGTAAACACTTCCACGTCTCCTCTTTCTTAAGAAATCAGACCACCTGGGGAATCGAATCTCACTACAAAGTAACCTCTCAATTCATTCCACTCGATTTAAATCATATCCAAATCTGCAAATATGGTAAGTACTTATTCCTTCCTTTCTGACCGTAAACATGGAGAGGTAGCAATGGAATCACAAGTGCTATAACTAACATCATCACCAATCCAGGGAATTGAAACTCCAGCTTTCATCCTCGGTGCTCTCACCGCAGGCGGCGGAACATTCGGATACATCAAGACCGGATCAATCCCCTCTGTCGCAGCAGGAGTTACAGTCGGCGCACTTGTAAGTTCCCTCTTCTATTTGCCATAATATCTTGCTGACAAACGACAAAGTACCTATTGGGCGGCTATCGTATTCAATCCAAGCAGAGCTATGGTGTTGAACTTGCACTCTTAGCTTCTATTGTCCTTGCTGGATCGTCGATTCCGAGGGCTTTGAAGAGTCAGAAACCACTTCCGACTGGGTTGAGTCTGTTGGCGTTGTATGGATTGTACACTTATGGGACTGCATATCGGGCGAAGTTTTGAGGGTTGGCAGATACGAATGGATCGAGGGCTGACTGGCTGGAAAGGAATGGTGTTCAGGGGTAGCTGGATGGTAATGAATTGCTGGTCTTCTCATCTCTTGATCCCTTGTGCTCAATACGGCCACATGGATACTTCGCCGGACACAGCTACCTGAGTGACATGTACAATCTTATATTCCAAACAGAACGCATCAAGACCTCAGCAAGATGAAGATTTTGAATGCCATCCACCGCCTCCGATATTGTACAACCCAATCCACCCTCACCATCCCAAAAACGCCTCTTATGACCTCCAAATATCAAATCGAACTCCATCCCAAATGCCGCTCAATATACACCCAATGCCCAGTCCCTCCCTCCCTTCAACAGTCCCCTCCCTCCTCAATTGCACATCCCATCTTATCTCATCCCACCCCATCACGAATTCGCATCAATCTCCGCCCACTTCGCCCTAATCTCCTCATTCTTCACCTTGGCCTTCTCGCGATTGACCTTCGTCCTCTCGAGCCTCTGTGCCCGGAGACACTTGTTGACCTGCGTCTTCGCGCTGTTGCACATGCCCAATGATTTCCACAGGAAGCCGCGCGCGTGGCATTCGTCGAGGGCCATCATGACTTCTTCGCATGCTGCAGCGTGTTAGTCTACGTCGGGATCTGCACAATTGGACGGGAGTACGATGGTGTGGGATGCGGGATGGGGGAGATCATACCGGTGTTGTCTTTGGTATGCAGATGAGGATGCATTTTGAATTGTTTGGAGAAAAGAGCTGCAGCTGAATATGCGATCCGTTTGTCTTGTGGTGTGTTGTGTTGCTCGAAGTGCTGATTTATTCGAGGTTGAGTTCGGGGTCTGATGGATGGAATGGATTTCGCGCCATCCGATCAGATCAGATCATCGACGGGGTTGGCAAGGCGAGGCAGGCAAAGCGGGTCAATCCTATTTTGCAGCCTCGTCGAACTTCCACCTCAAGAACATTCGCTCTCACAAGCCACTTCACACATAAGGTACCTACCATTCGATACAGTGCGATACAAACATGGCGCAACAAGTCACGCAAAGAAAGCAGCAAGGTAAACAAAATAACCCAAACCCCAGATATAGTGTAGTTGGGATAGGGGAGAGACTAATGTTGTTGGATTCTACGAAGAGCTGCAGCAGCAATACACGAACTACAAGAACGGACTGCAACAGATCGCCTCGAAGATCGGTGATGTTGAATCTGAGGCCGAAGAACACAAGTTCGTCCCATCTTACTTTATCTTCTCTCATTCCTTCCTTGCCTTTTGATATTTTCTTCTTCACTACTGCAACTGCACTGCAATGTCTATCATCCTTCGCGTTGCATTGCACTGCACTGTACTGCGCGGCGGGATGTGGGTAGGATGAGGATGCAAACGGAACCCGCTTCCAAGGTTTTTTTTCTGTGGTGGAGGTGGTGGTGGTGGTGGTGTTGCTTTTCTATTGCATATCTGGCAAGCTTCATACCTCACCGCTGCTCTCCTCTCGGGATGAGGATGTCTTTTTCTCTCTGATCTTTTCCTGGTCTGGGGTTGCTCACCGCTTTTCTTGTCTCCTTTTTTTTCTCACTCACTAACCACGGGGTTTTCTCTCTTCCTCCGTTTGCAGACTCGTTTTGGAGACCCTCGAACCTCTGCCGGGAGATAGGAAGTGCTTCCGCATGATCAACGGCGTGCTGGTGGAGCGGACGGTGAGGGATGTCGTCCCGGCGCTGAAGACGAATTCAGAGGGCTTGAAGAAGGTGTTGGAGGATCTGGTCAAGCAGTATAATGGCAAACAGATGGAGATGGAGAAGTGGAAGGTATGTCTATCTGCAATTTTTTTGAGTTGAAGTCATCGTCGTGTCTTGTTTTTGATAGTGGTCAGCTGACTTTGTACTCTTTCTTTTTTATAGAAGAAGAACAATATCCAGGTCGTTCAGCAATGAGCATAGGTTCGTTTGTGTGGGATGAGAATGAGGACGAGAATGAGCATCATCATCAGCATCTACTGTAGAGTTTCACCCGCCGACAACGCAACGAACGGCTTCGTCAAGGGCTGGCTTTCGGAGTCTGGGAGTCACGAAATTACGTCAGGTTGCATGGAAGGTTAGGAGACTTTTTTTTTTTTTGGAGTTCTGGGTCATAAGGCGGTCTATCAAAAGATGATGATGAGGAAGGCATCGTACACCTTCCGGGGAAGGCGATGGGTGACACCCGCAGCGAGCATTCATGCCCAAGTTCAAGTCTTCTCCCCAAATAGAAATGCCCAAGACCAGGAAAATGGAATATCCAGAGCTGCTTCTCCTCCGCGCATCACGAGGTGCCTGTACGACGTCAGTGTCTTGCCTCATGCTGAGATCCCAGATCGCTGGGACCGTTGCTTGATGTGATGTGATGCGATGCGATGCGTTGTACAGCCAGCCCATTTTCCCTTGCCTCCCAAGTCAAGTGAGGCTCAGAAGTGCCCATTCGATGAGGCGGCAAGGCGCGTCTCTCAGCCCAACGAGAAAGCCTCTGATGGAGGTTTTGATGCCCAATTAAAAGAAGGCGAACTGGTGAGTGGCCGAGACGATTCCCCGAGGGGAGAAGCTAGGTTCGAAGAAGCGCGGATGGAGGAGGGTGATGTGCTGGCCTCCACACCTACACCATCAGGCTGACAATCAACCCTGCTCTTGCAGCATGCAAGCGGTGGGGGTTAGAATGCAGCTTCATGTGGGTGGAAATGTCGTATTTCTTGAACAACCAGCCCACCAGCGAGCCAGCAGAATCGAGATAAGTATGGAACGGAACAGAACCCATTAATACGGCTACTATCCACCGGCATGGTCGTCTTTCCGTGATGACATGACTTCCCATGCCGACCTACTTGCCTTGAGTCTGGAAAACTGACCGACCCTTCCTCGTGTCTCGATATCTGAATGACAGCGGGAAGCCGTTTTGTCGGCCAGCAATGCACCAACTCAGCCCACGTTCGCCTTGAAAGAAAGAACGGGATGTTAGCTGGTCTACCTAATTTTACCTAGGTAGTTATCTGTTATACTAACAGAAAAAGAAAGAAAGCCGGCAAGTGCGGCATATGACGAAAAGTGATGCCATGCAGCCACGAGAAGTCCGTTAGATGGGGTAGAAAGAAATGGACTAACAGTCCGAGAAACTATCGGTGATCCCGGACACGCAAATACAAGAAGAGCTAGAGTAGTATTCATGAATATCGAGAGAGCAGTATCGAAAAAGAGCTAGAACATGTTTGAATAAAAGAAGTCGCTGTCTTATCCGGGGGGTAGGCCAAATAATGTAGACTGTAAAAGAAATCGGACTTCCCAAGAGCTGACAAACAGGTGTCCGAGAAGAGGAAGAGAAGCAACGGAAGCCTTGCTTCCTGTCCGTATCTACAGTACCGTACCAAAAGAATCATGATCCATTCCCACCCCAACATCTCGCTCCATCTGGCTTCTGGCTTCTGGCCCCCTCGATTCGATGGGATGCAGCTCAGGTGTCCAGCTGATAGGCTGCTGACAATAAAACCCGCGGGCACTTCATTTGGCAGCAGCTGTCAAGCCGCGCCGCTCCGGCTCAACCATTGGAGGTTCTTGGCCCATCCTTCGTCGAATATCCCCCTCAGACCGCCAGTCAGCGGCTTTGGATGGGCTTCATTTATTCGATTGGAAGAGAAAAGAGATTTATACTTTGACCAATATCGTCACGCGCAAGAGAAGGCTGAAGTGCGGACTGCTGTACCGTAGCAGAGCAGCGAACAGGGCGAGACGAGGCAGGGGACAAGGCGAGGAGGGGAGTGGAGTGGAGTGGAGGGGAGGGTCGGTTCGTCAGGGCGGTGCGCTGGTTGGGCTGTGCCTGGATTCGAAGAGCAGAGCTACCCTAGCGTGCGTGCTGACTAGGCGACGGCAACAGCGACGGGCAATCAACACACACACGCACGGCTGCAGAGCTGGAGAGACAGAGAGCTCGAAGTCGCATCGCATCACATCGCATCACCGCTGCTGCTACTGCTGCTGCATCACCCCTCTCTTGCATCCGCATCCCACTCCACTCTTCGTAAAGTCCTGCGCAACAATTGTCCCCTTGTCGTTACACCTACACTATACACTGCCATCAACAGTTAGATTCATTCCGGACAGTACAGGACACAGCCAGGCGACGGAGGCGAGCCCAAGCCAGGCAGGCAAAGCGAAGCAAATCACGAATCCAACGCGCGCGCATTGTTGTTTTCCTCACCGACTCTCCTCCATTGATCCTCCACCATTCGACTGCCGCGCTTTGGAAGACCAGGGCAGGAGAGGCCAGTAGCCAGGATTGTAGTGAAAGCTCTCGACGGCAGCCCGCGGCAACAACAACAACAACAAGCAAGCAAGAAGGAAAGAAACCATTCAACCGGCCCATATCCAAACCCAAACCACAATCCCCAACCCCACGTTTCTGCAGAGAACCATCGATTGCATGCGACCAATTCCTCGACCCGACCCTACCTACATCTTGACGACCAGACTGAACACAGGGCGCATTGTGCATTTGCAGCAGCTTCGAAACTCTCCGAGCAGCTCCTAGTCCTAGCCAGCTGTGTAAGCCCTGCTGCTGTTGTGGCCCCAGCCGCTATTTTCGACTCTGACGCGACCTTGCGCATCCAGGATACCTGCAGCCATTTGGTCCCAAAAACACACGCCCACGCTGGATATACCCCAAAGAGAACTGCATTAGTGTACCTGCCGGCCTCATCCTGATTTGGGTAGCGTAGCAAAGCCTTTCTTCGAAGATCTGATCTGATCTGCGCCTGCGCCTACCTGCTTGCCTACCTGCCTACCTGCCTGCAATCTCGCTCGTAAGCCTTGTTACAACCTGACTTGACAGTTGTCCCACTCGCCACCTGGCAGAACCAAGCAATTTCGAGCACGCCGCTATCCGAAAACTGCAGCTTGCCATTCTTCATAAGGATGTCTGCATCACCGAAAGAAACGGACCACGAAGCTGGTGTCCAGAGCCCAACAGATGACCCAGATGCAGTGATGAATGATCCACACAACGCCGGCCTCACCTGTAAGTACCCCCTCTCTGTGCCACTCGTAGACCGAGTTACCTGTAGATACTGACTCTTTTCCAAGTCGAGTTCGAGGTATGAAAAGTCCTCCGTGTGTAACTGATGGCTACTAAGCTTGCTCCAGGTGAAAGAACAAGATCGATGGTTACCCATAGCAAATGGTTAGTTCTCTTTCCTCTGATTTGTGCTCAAGAAAATCCCCGCATCTCGAAACCCCGCCGTGACTGGCATCGCTTGGAACAACGTAGCTATTAGACGCAGAGGCTCTGTAGACTGGCCAGTCATTGAGCTTCAAGGTCAAACGCTTCCCATTCTTCGGGTGGTGTCACTGCTGTCACACATCCTATCATGTCCCACGATTCCTCGTCTCAATCTCCAGAGACGCCTCATCCATCCAAGGCATCCAAACATGATTTCTCTGATTCTAACATTCGCAACTTTGCTCCAGTCGCGAGGATTATGAAAACCGCCCTCCCAGAGAATGCAAAGATCGCAAAGGAGGCAAAGGAGTGTATGCAAGAATGTGTGAGCGAGTTCATCTCGTTCATCACTAGTGAAGGTTTGCTCGTCCTCTCCTGTTTGCCTACACAAGCTAAGACCACACCCAGCTTCGGAGAAATGTCATCAAGAGAAGCGGAAGACTGTCAACGGCGAGGATATCCTGTTTGCCATGACCTCGTTGGGCTTTGAAAATTACGCAGAGGCGCTCAAGATCTACCTGTCGAAGTACCGAGAAGTAAGTAGTTGTGATAGGCAACGACAGAAATGGCAACTCAAGGAATGTCCGGAATCATGCTGATACTTCTCACAGACACAATCAACCAGGGGTGAACAGCGACCAGGAAGCCAAGGTGGTTTCGGATCCGCCGCTCCAGGTGGAACAGGAGCCGCAAACGCAACCTCTGCCAACTTTCAAGGTGGAGCCGAGGGATCAAATAACATTCTTCAGCAGGGAGATGGTGACCACGATGCCAGCTCGTATGGAAACATTTACGGCGGCCAAGTCTCAAGCGGACACAACGGCGCCACTGGCGATGGTTACTAAGATCGCGGCGGCTCTCACCAATGCACTTCGGCGTATGGGAGTTGTTCTTGACGGCTGGATGGGAAGGGATTCTGAGTTCTGCGTGTGTATTGACTAGGGTATTGGGATTGATGGCAGGCATGGCTGGCGGGCTGGGATGAGGGTTGGCTCTTGAGATACCTATGATCTGTACATGAAGGAAATGGGCGAAAAAGTACGGGGTGTTTTTGTTAGATTTCTTCGCTCTTGTGAGCAACAGTCACAGTCACCAACAGGTAGCTCAACATCCATGGACTATGGTGCGAGCAGCAAGAACAGATCGGTATGGGTGTAGGATAAACAGTCCTCAAGTGTCAATATAATATCCTTTTGCCTTGGATGAGTCCACTCTCCTGTGATTGGCGGTGAGGCTTGATGACATCTTGCCACAGCTGTGTTACCATGTATTATGGCAGACTAACTATCAACTGCTAAAAATGTTGAGGTGTTTGAAAGTGGCATGAGTAATGGACATAGCAATTTATTATTCTTTTAGTCAATTTGTTAAAAGATGAGGCTCGCATACTCACTCGGGTGGCCAAACAAGTCTGTGATTTGTGCCAGGGACGAAGGGTACTTTATACTTAACGCTTTGTAGGAATTAACTCTTTGAGTTGCCCTGGCAAAGAAACGCATGTACAGGCCCAATGATTGAGTAGATCTGCATTTTGTCTGAGGTTGTTTGAAGTACATGCCCACCTTCAATAGATTTAAAGTTCAAGTCATGAATAGCCCCCACATCACGCTGCAGATCTATCGCGTGAGCTAGCGGGGAAACCACGGGAGGCCAAAATAATTTTGAAGGTGAGGCGAGGCAACCATCCATTTCTTCAATACAACTTCACAACCCAGCCGCACGCCCTCAAATACCACTTACTCTCGAAACATACACACACAAATTCCATGATAGCAGCATATCTTCTCTAGTTCAAGGAGGAGTCGTGGTCTCGCCATGGTATCCCTCATCTCTAGCGCCCGGCCCTCAGGATCAGCATCAGCGCCTGCGCCTAAACCAAGCAAACCGCTTCTTCGAAGAGCCACGCTCTCTGGCACGATCCGCAAGGCTGACGATGCTGAACTCGATGTCGATTTGATGTCAGTACCACCTAGTCCGAACAAGAGAGCCAGAGTCACCTTCAATCCGACCGTCGAGGAGAAAGTCATGGAGGCCTACCAGGCTAAGGGCAGGAGTTTGGACTCCATTCGAGCGGAGGTCAAGAGATCGATCGAGGCGCATGTCAGGAACCAGGGCGATAGTGAGGGGTATGATAATATTAAGGAGATGTTCGCGCCGAGGAGGGGGGATGATGATGAGGAGGGGGAGGGGTCGAGTGTGGATCTGAAGACTTACCTGGTTGCGCTGACCAGCTACACGTCGCTGCTGAACAAGAACTGTAATGGTCTGGTCAAGGCTCTGCTCGCATGCGAATGGATGGGCAGAGACGAGGCATTCGTGAAGGCATATGTCCACTTCTTAGGGAGTTTGGCCAGCGCCCAAGGCGCATACGTAGGCATGGTGCTGGGAATGTTGGTGGGGCACTTTTATGGAGGTAAGACATTGCTCGTCATGGCAAGCAACCAGAAGCTAATCTCTCCTTCAGTTCGACTTTCAAGTGGACGACTGCCAGGCTGCCCTGATGTAAATCGAAACAAGTTGACGTCCCGAGTCCATACCGCTCTCAAATACCTCGTCCGGCTTGTCCCTTCGGCCAGTGGCATCCTGTCACCTATCCTCGCTACCAAGTTTCCCTTCTCGGACGACACGAAGAAGATCCATGTTACATACATTGACAACCTGATCCGTCTCATCGACTATGCGCCTGAGCTTAAGTCAGACATTTTTGCACTGATTACGGATCGTCTGGTCAAGATTGATGTGCAAATGCAGGTGGATCTTGATGATTTGGATGATGAAGTTGCAGCAGCAATCGTGCAAGCTATCTCATTGACACCTTCCCGCGACGATGACGAGGATGGAGAGGATTCAGACAGTGATGTCGATTCGGTGACAAGCGACGAGGATATCCACGCCGATGCCAAACGGATAAAGGAAGTTCAAGCCAATGTCGAAAAAATGGATGCCATACTCGACCTATTGTTTACCATCTACAGCCCATATTTCGCAGATCCAAATAGCGTTGAAGCCGCCTCAATGTTCGAAACTCTACTTGGCCATTTTTCAAACATCATACTTCCAACATATCGCTCCCGACATACGCAATTTCTCCTCTTTCATTTCGCACAAACAGCAGAGCATCTCGTTGACGAATTCGCCGGAACCTGCGTACACCTTGCTTTCCAATCCAGCCGGCCCGCAGTCTTGAGACAGTCTTCAGCAGCTTATCTAGCAAGCTTTGTGGCGAGAGGTGCTCACGTCCCATCCCATGTCATCCGTACAGTCTTTGAACTTATCGGCAAGAACTTGGACGTCATCCGAACTGACAATGAGCTCACCTGCCGCGGTCCAGATTTGAAGCGGTACAGCACATTCTACGCCATGACACAGGCAATGCTGTACATCTTCTGCTTCAGATGGAGGGACCTCATCACATCCACTGATATCTCGGAAGAGGAAGACCCCGCCGCATTTATCGGACAGGACCTCACCTGGACACCTGGAATCAAAGATACACTCACTCGAACCATCTACTCGAAACTCAACCCTCTCAAAATCTGCTCACCCCCTATCGTCGCTGAGTTCGCGAAGATAGCTCACCATCTCCGTTTCATGTACGTGTATCCGCTACTTGAGACCAACAAGCGGATACGTCTCAGTCAGTACTCCTCTGGCCAGGGCAACGGTGCTCTGAGAGATACGGGTAATGGCGGGAACAACGAGAGCTGGCATCAACTAGACGCTTACTTCCCATTCGATCCGTATCAGCTACCAGTCAGCAAACGGTGGATCGAGGGTGACTACGTGCAATGGAAGAGCATCCCTGGCTTGAATCAAGAAGATGATTCTGACGACGATTCGGGCGAGGAAGATGACGAGGACGACGTGGATGTGGACGACGACGACACCGCGACAGATGGAGATGATGAGGATTGATCCATCGAAATAGGGAGTTTATTCGTGACTTTTTTTTGGCGCGGCGTCCTGGCTTTGATACTTTGGTTGGCTGAGCGAGAACTTGAAAATGGCGTTAATTTGAAGTTTCTACCCCTTCTGTTTTTGGGGCATAGCGGAGCGGGCGCAAAAAAAGAAAAAACTGGGCAGGGTGGGCACATAAGGAATGGGAAGATGGGAGGATGGGAGGGCATATGGTTCTGAATTCTTGCTTCTACACTGATGATTATGCGGTTTGCATAGAGGCGTTTTACTTGTTTATGACCACTACCATTTGGTACTGGATCGCACTCTCTTTCTCTTTGCTTCTGATGGCTCAGCGGATGATTTTGAGACTATGTGGTGTGGATCTCATAGATGAGAGACGCAGTACAGAAGGAGAAGAGGGGGTTTTGTCTTCTTCAGATTTCTGTGTCTCTGCTTGATTGACTAGTGGATGTTTGTAGATAGAATACAGGAGATCTGTCTGTGAGTAGAAAGAAGGGAAAGGAAATAAATGAAACCCAGTTCATACATGCATGCATGCATATACTTGAGCTGTCTGCGTGTGTTTTGATTACTTGGCTAACACTGTTTTGCGGTGACGATATCGCGGATCGGTGGTATGGTACGGTGTCTCGGTTGATGGATACCGGACAGGAGAAATGTCATGGGTATTCTTTTTCTGAGCATCGATCGCACTTCACTTAAGTCTCTGGAAATTCCTCCTTTCCATTGAGTCGTGTATCACCATGTAAGTTAAGTAAGTAAGCAGGTCTAGTTATTGAATATCTAGTGGCCAAACCAGTGTATCGATATTTCTACTTAAAACTCAAGTAGAGATATTTGAATATTTAAGTTGAGTTTGAGTTTGGGTTTAAGTAGGTGTTTCTAAACGCTTAAACTCAGTGAGTTTGAGTATATCTTATAGAACTACTCAAAAATTAAATAGGTAGTGAATCAGTAGGGTTAGTATTGTCACTACTGTAAGTACATATGTACTTAAGTTATTTAGAATATATTTGAGCTGCGTTTAAGTTGAGTTTAAGAAGTAATTTTTTGAAACTCAAAATTAAAAAGTTAAGTATCATACTCACTTTGAGTGTATATACTTGAGTTTGCCAAGTATTAAAATTTAAGTTTAATAAATATCGATACACAGAGATTCCAAACTCCCTCTGGCTCCGTCGTGGAAGCCACCAGTGCCGAAATTTGACAGATTGCTTGCCAGGATTGAATGCAAGCACAAGTCCTCCGAGAAGAGCCAAGTGGTATATCGGCATGGACTCTTTTTATGCTTTTCCACCTGCTGCTGCTGTCATGAACAAGCCGTTTTGGGATATCCACCGTGGCCTACCATCCCACCAGGCGATACGAGATCTTGTGAAGCGTGTGCTTGCTTACTGGGATGAAGAGTGGCCATTGTCAAATGTTGTGGATTCCAAAACCCGATGTTGGAGTGGCGGGGGAGGATATGGAGGGTTGGGATTTTTATTTTTTTTGAAATGATTAAATGGTCCTGATTCTTGCAATGACTAGAGTGATGTCGAGGCTGTCTGTCTCAAAGGTATTCACGGAAAGGGGTGTATGAGGATGTGGTTGGGCTCCCCTGGCTCTAAATGTGGTATATCCTCAGAGCAGAACGCTACAATTTCCCATGTCCCCCAAACTTCCCTCCTTTCTCAGAACAGCTTTTGAAATAGACCCTGTTTGAACCATTCCACATTTCCTTTGTAAACATTGTCCAGCATATCACAACCATAGCGAATACACTCCAGAAGTTTCAGACTTGTAGCCCACTCAGTACGGCATGGCCAAATGATGAGATGAACGCCACAGTAAATCATCGTATTGCAAGCATCCTCGGCCTCGATTGACCCGTATGTATCCATAAAGGATGCAAGAATGAGCGGGACTGACGTTGAGTCTTCGAATAGGTAAAGAATGTAAAGTTTGGCAAACATGGTACCTAGGTCTATGGCGATGGATGAGAGGTGGCAAAGCTCCCAGTCAAGCACAAATATCAAGTGCCTGCGATCTAAACAGACGTCAATTTCAGAATAATTTTGGCTTGTCGAGTTTTTGAATATTAGGCTGGGCTTCAGTTAGAATCGAATAGCAGAATATCAGAATGGGGTATGTTTACTTTCCAGGCCAGAAGTCCCCATGAATTATTCCGACATCAGCATCTCTATGAGTGATGGCTGAGATCCGCTCGCTCACTTGTTTGAACAGGGTTTTCCTGCTACCGGGTAGCTCAGGAAATTTCGCTATGGTGGCATCGAGCCGTCCGCAAGACAAACTGAATTTAAAGATTCCAGCTTCTTTGTAAGTGCTTAAGATCCCCCGAAGGCCTTCTTGATCTAGATGCCGGCCCCATCCGTGGAACTTCACAGCCCAGGACCCAACTGCTCTCCCACAAGCGTACGCAAAAGCAGGCTCGAAGTATTTGTTGAGTAGATGAGCTTTCAGGGTTGAAGTGTTGGGAAGATCTTCAATGATCTGAATGTGGTCACCAGGGAAGTATTGCAAGACTTCTGGAACCCGAACAACGATAGAAGCCGATCCATCTTGGGCGTTGCTGCTCCAGAAAGATGGTATCTGATGGGAAAGGACTTGATGCTCGTAGTACTAGAAGTACAAATTGACGTCATCAGCTATAGCTTCTCTATTTCCGGACGCAGATACGAATTTATCTGAAAGATGGTTTGAATGGAGCGCTCACACTGCGGGTTCTGTGTAGAGTAAATTCCTTGCCCGTTGGTTTCTCTACCTTCAATTTGTCTTCTGTCATCTTGACCACGAAGGACGCGCTCCAACCCTCGATTGGCGCTGCGAGCTGGTTGCGAAAGGTGAAGTTGATACGCCCTCCTGGCAATCGCTCGAGGCTCTGGCACGCGTAAATAGTTTCTCGGAGGGCATTTTCACCAACATCTTGTACGATTTTCCACTCCGAATCATTGTGAACCATCTTAATATCAGTAGCAGGAGTTGCATTCTGAATCCCGAAGTCAAGAAGCAGTGGAAGGATCTGAGTAGCGGGGTTTAGCACCTTGGTGAAAGAACCTATAAAATGGTGTTTTCAGTGATGGAAGAGTTCTTTGTCAGTCTGGCCGCAAGGAATGCCTGAACATCTATCTGTTATAGTGGAAACTGGACAAAACGGTCATACAACACAAAGAGACAGCAGGCTCGGCAACACACCTAGTCCTACCAGGAGTTTGAAAAATGTCTATTTACTTTCGAGGTCACGGTACTCATCACTCAGGTTTGTGTCAATATTCTTCTCGAAGCCGAACCGACATATGTACAGCAGATCAAGAAACTATCCCTCTAGACCCTTGAACGAACCCACACTTTTGAAATTGCTTCCGTCAGTAATATTCCTTTTTGATATTGAATGCTACCTCCCTAGGAGCCGGAGCGGAAGCCATAGCATTGAGATCATAATTGGGAAAAGATCACATTAATACCATCCACGTGCTGTTGCGAGGTCCTAAAAAACGGATACATTTTTTTCTACGTTCAGCCCAGGACCATAAAGACAATTACTTCTCTTGGTCAATGTCCGATCTAGCTGGTGCGTTTGTTGGCTTCAATAGCCAGCCGGTTCAGGTTTCGTTGGAATTGCAGGATTGTCCAAGTTGCTCCAGCAATCTTTCTTCCAGTTTAGTGGAGTGAATTTATCTACGATGACTTTAAAGGCTTCGAGTGTGCAGAAACTTTCGTCCCCGTCGAGGTGTCTACCAGAAGCTTTGCAGCCAGGAATAGTGAGAGGCTGACCATTGAACAGTAGGCGTACGTAGTACCCATCGAGTTGAGACCGTTCCGAGGAATGCAAAGAATTGAACTTCTTCCGGCCGATTGTAGTGATCGATTCAATATTTCGTTTCTCGTCCATGAAGTGGCCCCCTTGGGTAGATTGACGAGGCCGGTCATTGATACTGACATTTTGTACTGGCCTTGCTGGGAAAGAGGTTTCATCCATCTTCAACGCTGTGAGGTCTGAATCTTCGAACTTTTCGAAAAGCTCGATAGTAATGTGGCTGGTGAAGGGCGGCCAAGTCTCAAATTTGAAGGCTCCGAGACTTGTCAAAATAGATGCCAGTGTAATGACGTGACAGCCACTCAATGCAAGCATGACAGTTGCCATCGAGGGATTATTGCTTGACGTGGTTCCGTTCACTTTCTTGCCCAGAGAAGATTTTTTCTCTCTGCCACTGTTGACGCTCACGATCATTCGCGACACGACATCACCCAGGAGAGAACCAATCCCAAGAGCTCGGTATTCCTGAGATTCGCTGTAGCCACTAAACCATTCCTCTATCACCAATCGGTTCATTATAGCCATGCCTCTCTTGTCGTAAAACTCACTCGGTAGTCTTGTCCCAGATCCATGAGCAAGGGTCGAAGTTACAGTGTCCAGAATCCCAGATAGTCGTGGTTGCGAGTCCATAGCAACTCTCTGGCTATTTTCCGGCATCCATTTACCGATCAGGACATTGACATAATCCATCTCTTTCGACTTATTCCATCTCCCAGCACTCCTCATCGAGAATTCCTTAGCTAATTGAGTGAACCTCTGATAATAGCCATTGTTTGGGTTAAGAGTCTCATCCATTGCTGCGCGGAGAATGATTGCGGGAGGAGGAAAATTTGGCGATTGTGAGTGTGGAGGGTACATGGCCAAAAACGTTTTTTGCAAGGTTTCAATAGCCCGGGGGATGCGAGTTGCTCGAAGATATAAAGTGTCTGGATCATTTAGTGTAGACGGCAAGAATCGCAGTTGATCAATGTATAAACCTCTGAGATGATGACCCAGTGCTCTTGAGCTCCTCCTTCCCTGATCTGTCAGATCTCCGTGGTTGCACATTCCTTCGATCTCTCCTCGAGTATCCGATACAAGCACAGAGTTATCATCGGAGCCAAATGTCTCAAGATATTGTCTCCAAGGAGAAGGGCTCCAGGTGGAAGCATTGGGCGTCATCGTGGTGCTGACCAGCTGCTTCACCGCGGAGCAACACGGCCAGAAAGCAGCCAAACCTGCATTCTCAAAACGGGCAGATGTAGGGGTACGCTCGCCATGGCGCATAAAGATTTGGACTTGCTGTAGCTTGAGATTGCTAGGGTATAGCCTTCTTAATTCTTCGCTGGAATAGAGTGTAGGAGAGGAATAGAGTGTACGAGATGGTGATGATGCCATGATAGTCCGATGATGTGGATCGTTGAGATCCAAAGTCATACTGTTTCTAGCCGAGTCCAAGATTGAGTCAACAATCAACAAAGTGTAGTTTTGTCCTTACCAGCTGACCTACAGTTCTTTGTCCTTTCTCTATAGTTTGCATTCTCAATCCTCCCAGGAACATCACGACCCTTGCCTTGAACGTAGGACTGAACGTAAGCGAGTTGACAATCAATCCCTTTCAACTTTGGGTTCCATTGAAGCTACAACCCTGCACTACACCAAGTTAGATCTCATATAGGCCACAAGCGGCCAGGAATGATATGAATAATCAATCAATCCTTTGAAGCTATAATTAGCTGTGAAGTAGGCTTGATCATCCTGCTGATGCTTGCGGAGCTGCATACGTTACATAAATCGATTCCGTTACTTGACAAAGAAATCAGTAGCATCAAAGGACCGTTCAATAAGGTGCAATTGCATATCTTGTACTGTACTACCCAGAGACATCCACGTACAGTACTGTGTCGTATGAATCGCTGCCCAACCTTTTCTAGAAACGCCTTGCATCTACAGCCAGCATTTTTGTGATCTAGAAGCAGCGATATTTCAATTGAATCAGTTGAGAAACTGAGAAACTAAGAACGGTCATCCTTCTCTACTGTATCACATCTCAATTTTTCATCAACCGCTGTGCAACTCCCTGGCTACGCAACCACAAAATCTAGATAGATACCCACGAAGCCAACTCGACGACGGCATCCCTCTTGGAAGCATGCATTGGCCTCTTTAGTTTGTTTTCTGAAGACCAACCGACATGGGTAGATGATCCACTCATACACTTCAAGAATTGGTGTGAATGCCTTGGTGTTTTCGAACACGGACATGCTTCGATTGATTCTCGTTTGAGCGATCATCCCGAACTATCCTAACTCGTCACTGGACAGCTGGAAGTGTTGAGAGTCAGCCTGAAGAAGCGTACGTCCTCCAAAAATTTTACTTGACATCTTGCAGCAGCTAATAACCGCCGTTGCATAGTAGTCGAAGGACCACAATCTGAGTCAGTCTCGTCTGATCTGCAAGAAGAAGCGACAAAAGCATCCGAAATATTTGAAATCGACGGGGAAGAATTTATATGAGTCCCAACTTCGGAAGCTTCGCATCATTTGTCCAATTTTGAGTTGGAAAATAAAGACCATGGACACTTGTAGCTGTCCGAAGGACTTCAAATGGTGGAAGAAACGATTGGTAGATTGAATGCCTTGGCCACGCGCTACAAGGCCTGAGAAGTAGTCGCGAACATCCACGACTGGTATAGTAAATTTTGAGATTGTACACGATTTTGATGGAGCTAAATCAATACGAGTCAGGAGGAAGCGAAGCAATGCAAAAAAATTGTACCGCCACGCTCTCACTGAAAGGGAGAAGGTTATGTGATCGGATTATCGTGATATTTGACAAAGTACGCACAACGTAGCAGTTCCACTCCGAACCTAAGGATGACAATTTGAAGCGGAGAACATGTACTAAACAGCCCCTTTCGGGCAGACAAAATATTCTGGGAAAGTATCATCGAAATTCGCTCAAGTGCCTCAACAATCTTGCCTTGGTGCTCGAAACGCAAAGAAAATATGACGAAGCAGAGTCGATCTATGACAAGCATTAGCATTGGGAGTGAAGGCACCTTGATACTTTCCAATGCGTCCGAAATATCGGAAGTGTTCGTCTAAAGATTTCAGCAGACGAGAAGGATGAGTTACATTACCGACAAAATTTGGAGGAACGAAGTAATTCTTTGGAGTTGTATCATCCTGACACACTTCAAAGTATGAGGAACCTTGGAACGGCTCTCAACAATCTGGCAAATTTCCCAGAAGCATAGTGGCGTTGGTAGGATGGGAACGACGATTTAGGTCGACCAGTTCCACGGAAGTGCTTCGAAGCAACTGTAGGACTCAAGCGATAGGGCTTGAATCATGCTGATTGGGGTTGAGTGAGAATGGCTTGCTCTTCTGAATGTGCTCTAGACAAAGGGCTTCCTTGAATCGAGTTGGCTCAGGCCAAGCGGAAGATTTGCTTGACGAATCTTTGGTTTTGTCGTTTATCTGGAATATGTCTTACGCTCAGGTCCTCCAGATGCGTGCTCGTGGTGTACTTGGCTAGCCCCGTTTTTGATCATTGCAAGTCGAACCACTGCTCTTGCCTCTCCCCCGCAGCGAGCATAGCCATAGCTTCACCACTAATAAGATCATGCACATAGGCCTCCCCAATAAGTTTGTAAGTCTCTCCTTCGGGTCTCAGAATGAAAAGTACGTCGCCCCCAAACAAGACAACAACCATATCTCCAACTCGCATCCTACTAAAACCGATGCCCATATATCCATCCATCGTGAGGAATAAAGTCTGCTGGAATAACACAGCCTCGGCGAACATCTTCCCTTCACTAGTTTCCTTGCTATGGAGAAGATAGGCCTCGAGATCGGCTACTTCCTAAGGCACGAAATTTGTGGGATTCTTACTCATGCCTGCGGTCAATGTCTGCGCGAAGGCCAGCTTTATCGAGTCGTTTCCTGCATATATAGACGGCCTGGTCAGAACCTCATCAAGAGTGGTCTGAAGAGATGTACCATCGGATGCGAGCCTAGGACTAGGTAGCTCAGACTCTCGTTTCAGGAAGTCGATCGTAGATATCGCAAATCCCTTAAGCGATAGAATGGTCGAGTCTTTGGCATCGCCAATGGTGATAGGAGATTCTCCACTTGGGAACCATTTATTTCCGCGTCTCCACCGTGAAAAACCTACCCATGGATGTCGGCATAGGTCCCAACGTGGTACCCAAGATGGGAAATCAGAGTCGACTTCGTTATTCTCTGCTTCGACCGCAAGCTCTCCTTGGGAGACTACAGCTTCGTCCCTCAGCATTATTCTAAGAGATCCCTCTTCGTCATCGTCGCCTCTCTCCAAAGTCAAGAAGTACCGGACCAGGTCACCATAGACCTCCGGGGTCGTTTTCGTGTAATCAGGCTTGAATGAAGGCTTCGCTTTCCCACCTAGGCGAGCCCAACTTGAGTAAAGTCCAAGTAGGGCGTAGATATTGTCTCGAGGGTCAGTTGCCTGCATATCAGACATACCAGCTAACCGAAAAAGGAGAGGTGCGCCATCTTTGAACCCATATAGCATGCATGCCGGGGAGATAGCTAGCACTCTTCTCAGATCTGAACCATATCCTTTTCCTTAGCCATCCATTCAGAAGCAATGCAGACATCGAATAGAGAAACCTCATGAGCGCCCATGATCACCCGGGCGTCTGCTCTAGCTGCCTCTTGAACGACCCAGATCCGTCGAAACCACACATTCTCGTAGAAAAAGTTGACGGCATCCCAAATTTCGTTATCCAGTGCTGGAAGATCACCCCTTTCTAGATAATCTTGCTCGGTTGTGATTCTTATAGCTGTTTGGGCGTCGAAACTTGGCTCTGCTTGAGCTATTCTCGCTATTTGTTGGATGATGGATATGGCAGTCGCCGTGAAAGACTCATGTTCTCCTAACCAGATAACGACATTTTTGGCGCTGTCATAGATGTCCTTCATGAACGAGACTTACTTCGAGCGCCCTTCGAGATCCTGTTGATTAATACATAGAGCGTCGATCCAGAGTCGTCTCCGCCCCTCTGGCTTCCCAGATTTGCCAAGTGTCAAGCTCTCTCTGAACTTGGAGATGGTTCCACCCTTGGGATATCTGAGATGTTGAAGAGCAGCACCGAGATTCGGAGTGACGCTGACACATTGTTTGTTACATATTACTGTAACAGGAGGGCTGGTACGGCCCCAACAGTAGGAGAGGGCTTCGTAGTCTGGTTTCTCATCCAGGTTGACAACCTCCAAGGTGCACTCGATGATATCTCCTATCTCACCAGGCAATATTGTAAGGATTCTGATCAACTTCGGATGTAGAAGTGGGAGATTTGAATAGATGGAAGCTTCCTCTGTTAGAACAGAAGTGCAAAGAGCCATTTGAGAGGTCTGAAGCGAGTCAACCGAGAGGCAATGAATCCAACGATGCTAGTTAGGGAAAGAACGGTCGAAGTCCTTATCACTCAGGGTCACAGTCTGCTTAGCAAATTGTTTATCTTTGTTTATTCGAGGCGAAGCATCCAAGATCCAGCAGAGTGAATGGAAATCCTGTTACCGTACTTTTTCTGAGAAGGCTGGAGAGATGTCGAGGTCGGTTGAGTGTGTACACGCTAGTCTAAAAGTAGTTAGCGTCTTGGCCATGGCCCAAGCTTAAATCTAGCTCTTCTCCCATTTTGAGATGGCCGAACAACTTCATTTTTGATGGACGAGTGGGTGACGGAGACTTATCTCGGAGAAGAACAAGAGATATGTAAGTAGGAACCGAATGTTATCTTCATACACAGATAAAAGTATTAACTTGTCGAAGTCAGGTGCTGGAGATTCAGCTCCCCGGCACATCCTCGTCTCCACTGAGACTGCCTCCTGTGACCTTGAAGGAAAGGTGGACAGGAACTCAAGTCTCTCGACCACTCTCACCATCATCAACGAGAGAAACTATATTCGAATGTACGGAAATCAGATTCCAAAGGCCTTCATCTCAACCTATCAATGCAAACAAGATCTGCACTTGCTACACAGATTTTGGAAGAACGAAAAAAGCGACGTTTGCAGCGCAAAGAACGCGAACTCCGGGATCTATTGAGATCTGCAGGCCACGACAGACCGGAGACCAAGTTTTTGGAGGATTTTTCTGTCAGACGAACACGCTATCGTAAGGAGAAAGAGACTTTGAGATTGAGCTCTCTTCAAGTTGTGATCGAATCACAGCCACGTCAACCAAACCCAGGAGAATCGTCAAAAGGCATCAGTCAGGGGAAGGAAGAGTTATCAACAGAATCCATTGCAACAGAGATATCGGCAGCCGAAGTGCACGACTCTGGCGCGTTGGTAGCAAAGTCAGAGGCCGTTCCTCGCGCGCCTACGCCGGACAACACCAAAAAGACACCTGGAACCAAGGCGCTTTCTTCTCTATCTCCTGATGCTCCTCTCGAGAAACCAGTCAATACAAGGAAACGGCGTCTTAAGTTGGACAAAATATTGAAAAAGCAACTTGGTGTCATTCGATTCACTATCAAGCAAACACTTCGCAATCCCACCAAGACCGATTCGGGAATTTTGAAAGGGTTGAAGAAAGCCAAAAGGAAATTGTTGCTTAGAGCTAGTCGTCGAGTGAAAGGTGATACTCCAAAGTCACAGCAAAATCTAGACAGCCCTACTTCTACGTCTGCCTATGTACCAATCTTAATTCTCCACGGCAATCCTCGGAATATCCTCACTCCACCTACGTCTCGAGAGTTGGAAGCCAGCTCCGAAGAAGATTTGGACGCAAGCAGATTATCCCCCACCAAACGACAGTACTCAGCCAGACATCGAAAGCAAGCCCCTCGAGCGCCCGACACCTGGAAGAATCTCCCACAGACGGTTGATTACATAGTCAGCATGCCCAGCACAATGGCTGTTCAGGAACCCTCTTCAGACCAAGGATCTCAGACCTTCGAGTTGACTGACAAGTGCCACCACTACACGAAAATAGGGCAAGTTGAGTATGACATTCAGAAGTAAGTGATAATCCTCTAACTACAGTACTCATACTTATTTGACTTCAGGTATTGGCAACAACGCTTCAGCATATGGTCACTCTACAATGAAGGAATCTACATGACCGACGATGCCTGGTTCGGAGTCACTCCTGAACCAGTCGCAAAGTACGTTTGTCACTCTCCTCAGCACAAACATCTACTAACAGCGTCCAGCAAAGTAGCAGAAGATTTCGCAGCCTTAATCCCTGAAACCAAAACCATCTTAATCGACATGTTCGCTGGTGCCGGCGGGAACGTGATCGCGTTCGCCTTATCCTCCCGCTGGACGCAAATAATCGCCATCGAGAAAGACGCCTCGGTAATAGCGTGTGCACAGCATAACGCAGCCATCTACGGTGTCGCCGACCAAATAACCTGGATCAACGACGATTCTTTCGCCTACCTCGCAAAGTACTCCTCGTCGATTGATCCTGCGCAGACGGTAGTCTTCGCTTCGCCTCCATGGGGTGGTCCGCGCTACATGGAAGGCGATATCTTTAATTTGAGCAAGATGCAACCATACTCCATCGAACAGATTTATGAGGTTGTTAAGGCGATGGATTCGGCGCTCTATCTCCCACGTGGGAGTGATCTGAGGCAGATTGCTCGATTGGCTCCTGGTGAGAAGAAGATTGAAGTCGTGCAATACTGTGTTTATGGCGCGAGTAAAGCGATGGTGGCCTATATTCCCGCTATTTCTGCTTCATAGAATACGGATAATGGCACATCAATTGCAGAGAAACACTTCAAGATGCTTGGGACGGGAATTGGCAGGACCTGGCAGAGTGGGGAAGGAAGAGAGAAAAGTCGTGCCTTGAAGCCTGAGGTGTAGCTATTCCCACCTTTGCAGCGCTGCGCCTTGGACTTTTTTGTTGCACATCGCTATGCATGTTCCTGAGGCGTAAGGCAGGCTCACATTAGCTCCAAACCCCCACAAATGAACAATCTCAAAGCAAAGCATTTCAGGTTGGTTGAGTGAGGCCATTCTTCAAAGACCTTACTTTACCTAGGTAACCATGGATCTCCATCTTCGATTCGCTAAGAGGCCACTCAGCTTAAATGTAGGCAAAACAACTCGAAATGATTCTGACTCGCGACTTCCTGTTAGGCCATCAGTCATTGCAAACGCTAGCACGGGATTTCAGGTGAATTTTCCCTCGCTTTTCGGTCTTGCTGAATAGGTCTGCTCTATACATGTCTATGGTACTCTCTCAAAATGCTACTACGGTCTATGAGAGTAGACTTGATCGTGAGCAAGGGATTTCAAACATGAGGCTAAACTTAGGTCTAGTATATCAGCCGCAGTCAAAGCATCAAGCTTTCTTTGGGAATCACTTTTATATATTCCCCGCAAAGTGGTCCTTGTATCCGACTGATTGATTCAAGACGGAGAGGGCAAATGTGCCGAACTCTCGGAAACATCATAGGATATTTTTTCCTACTCCATTTATTTAGTTGACTGAAAATGAGGCTGGTTTAGCAAGCATTGCCGGCACTGAAAGCGTCTGATGTTAGCCGTACTCCCTTTACCCAATAGTCTGTAAGTGGGTCCTCCCTACTGTTGGACTATCGGATAAACCAGTAAATACCCCTTCCTATAACTTATAAGTGGACAGAGCGACATAATGCATTGCTAAACGGAGATTGAGCAGAAGCCGAACTTGGGTGTTGGAGTTTGGGTGGAGGCGAGAAAGCAGCGGAGTTTAAATAGCACCCGGCTTTGAAATTCTACTTTCGCTGTAGCCAACTGACTCACGACAATCAATACCTTGGGAGAAATTTCTAATTTATGTGCGCCATCTGTGTGACTTTCTTTCTCTACTGCAAGGACCACTTCATAGGCACTTGAGATTAATTGACTTCATGTCACTCGTGGATTTGCATCACATCTAGGAGAGAACTAAGATGTAGAAAATAACTCCTATTACTAACCCTACTCCATCTACAACGCCCTGACAATGCTTTTCTCATCAAACAAGTCCCTCAAAAGCCCCATCCTACAAGCTTCCCAATCAGGCACACTCATCGAGTATGTGCTCTCAAATGCGAAAATACTCAGCTGGCTGAAGAACGGCCTCAATACCTTACCCACCAACTCGTCTTTTCTCTCCCACGTTCCTTCATCACTTATCCCACCTGGTCCTAACAGTGGTCTACGGCTGGTGCCGTTTGCTGCTTGTACGGCAGCGGATTCTGTGTGCATTGCTGAGGAAAGGGCTGTCGAGCCTAGCTCCTCGGAGAGTTCATCGATGAGGGCAACGGGGTTAAAATTTGAGGGTCGGTATACTGCGTCAATTGTGTCGGTGATGAAGAGCCATTCGTGCAATTGAAAATCGTCGGGCGCGATGCACAGTAATGTATCTAGCAGCTTGCAAGCTTGCAGAACCGAGTAATTGTTGAAAGTCTCTGAAGCGGCGCTGTGATCAGGTGCCACGACAGATGAGATGGCAGCGTGTAACTCCGCGTTCACAATCGGCCATAGGGTGGCTAGATGCACAGCCGATGTCTTGAGAGCTAGAGCGCGAAGGAGAAGGTAAATATCTGCCCGAGTGGTTGATGAAGGCGACGAAGTCGTCGAAGCGGCCAGTAATTCCACAATCTTCTCCTGCATAACGGGAAGGTCGCCGACGAAATTATCGTTCATCGTAGCAAGGACAAGTGTAGCAACTCGGCGCAGATTAAGCTGTGTTTTCCTATCGGCTTCTAGTCTGGCTGATGTAGCTCCAACTCCGAATACAATTCCAGCTGTGGATGGCGGGAGGAGGCGAGAAAGTAATTCAGGCATTCTCTCCTTGTCGCTTAGAGTCCATTGCTTCAAAAGCGGGAGCCAGTCACTCTCAATGAGTGGCACGGAGTTTGCGAAGAACCTGGAATCGTTAAACGCGTCGCTTATATCCTTCCTCCATGTCTTTTGAGTATTTGGTAGTCTTGCCAGTTGGTATAGCAATACCAATGTACTCTTAGAAATGTTCTCAGGAAAGGACTTAGATTTGAATGTCGGCCCAATGACACTTGCAGAAACCGTATTCGCTGCTGCAAGAATACGATCGGGTTCAACAAGAATTTTGGGGAGGTTAGGGGCAATGGAAGCCAATATTCCAACAATATCATCCGGCCTTGTTGAACCGCGGTCATCACCTTCGGGGGTACCATCTGCGAATCCCATGGGACGAGTCGTGAAAATCGCGGCGAGAAGTCGGAGAAATAAATCCTGTGCTGTTAGTTGAGTTTCAGTGATGGGAATCTATTGCTACTCACTCCTAGTTCTCTTCTCATCCTCTTTTGCTCCCCGAAATTCGTATTATCGACTTTCTCACCTAAAATAGCCGCAAATTCCAGGAGACTTGGCAAGGTCTGTCGATGCGGAAAAGGATTTGCTAGTATATCTTTCAAGAAAGTCATACAATCCGTCCATATTTCATCCATGGCATCATCTTCCAAAGACCGAGCGTACTCCACCAAAAATACAACAAGATCCGTGTCGCTCAGAGAGGCTGTCAGTGTTGACTTTCGGGCTGGGTCTAGCGCAGAAGGGTTTGTGCGACTGTAAATTGCATTGAATATAGCTGGTATGGTATGCTTTGGCCTGGAGCCATCAAGCACATGTAGAAGATTGAAGACAACTGGCGATCTCAGGTCATTGGGTGCTTTGGCAGACTTTTGCCAGATCTCGACGACCGTTTCCAGACACTCAAGAGCTTCTGCGGCAAATAAGTGTTCCAGGAGTCTCCTAGCTCGGTTTCTCATTCGCAAAGATGTATAGTTGAATGAAGCTGCCGAATCTGCATCTTGCGTAGACCCACTCTTGCCACCCCATGACCAGATCACGAAGCAAATTCGAACAGCGTCTTGGAAAGAGAGAAGAACTGTGAGTCGATTATTAGCTGTAGCACTCCTTGCCTGCGGTGTCTCTGATGCGAACACTCCAGACACCATGTTGCCAAAGAACCCTTGTGGCTGCTCTGGACTTTTGGCTTGAGGGGTCTTCATTTCGTCCTGCAATAGTCGATCATGACCTCGGGCAAGGACATGCTCAAGGCCATTCAGAAGAGAAATGAGCGTCGACTCTGGAGCAGTAGAGTCATTGGCAACGGTGGTAGAATCCTTGAAAGTCTCCTGCAAGCCATTGAAAGTACTCCCAACCTGTGCACAAAGCGTCTCGACCAGCGGGATCAGTATCTGGAAAATGGTATCGGAATATAACGGTAAGCACTCAGTGAAAAAGCTGACCCAGCTGTCCAAAACGGGCCGGCTACTCGGGGCTGAAAATCCTGATTGAAGACACTTCACCAGAGATGGAGGTGGAGGCGGCAAACTTGGCGGCAAGTAATGCTCGTTGCGGTCTGTTGTCAGTGACATTCTGGAGTTCTGAGCAGTGTCGACTAGTGATCGTTTGTGTTCTGATGTTGGCGACAACGGAGGGGCAAGTGCTGGCCTAGACGCGTTGCGAAGTTTGAGTGCATCAAATACCACATCCAATAATAGCACCTGAATAAAAGGATCAGGCCCTTCAAGCGACTGTATCAATCGAATAATCAATACATTTTCCAGTTGGAGCTCGGCTAGAGGAAGAGAATACGGGCTTAAGAGAATTTGGTGAAGCGTGGTCAAGGCAGTGCGGTGAAATTGGCTGATACGGGACTCCTCGGATTTTCCGGCACCAGGGCTTCCGGCAATTGCACGCAGACAGACATGCAGAAAGAACTCGAGAAGTGTAATTTCTCCATCACGGCCAGCTAAACAAGTCAGACATCGTAAATTCAGAAGCGGGGTAAAACATACTGATTTGGTACAGCGAATGGTTGCTGGCATCGGTTGGAATGTTGTTTTCTGCGAGAGCAGCCCACATGCTGTCCGATGACCAGCGTAACATATTTGAAACTGTACGGAGGTAGTACAAACACTGGTCTAGGTCATCTTCGCCGCTATATTTCTGCACTGTGCTGTCTTGATAACTGGACCCTTCCTCAGAGAGGCTTTGAAGGAAGGTGAAGCTCGAAAATTTGGAAACCAGGAGATGGAATAGTCTGAAATGTATTAGTCGGGTATTCAACGGAAAGATGGTGTATGTACCTGTCAATGCCCACAAGACTTTGAAGCCAAGTCCTCACAGTCATGAAGAGCTGCGTACGTTCATCGAGCAAGGAGTCAAGTAGCAGAAACAATGGTCTGGAGAGCATCACTTCATAATGTGCGACTCCTAGAAGACGTGTCGGACCTTTGAGATCCTGAGTCGATGTCTTCGAGGTTCTTCGATCCATGTGAGCAGCGGTATCCTGCATGGTATGCGTCCACAGCACTGTGAAGCTTCTACCAGGATCTCCGTCTCGAACGGCAAAAGTGCCGTTCGTATCCTGTTCCACCATCAAGGAGCATATAGCAGCCTCAATATCATGATTCGAGACTGTCAATGCCGTTTGAAGTTGCCAAAGACACCGGACAGTTTCTACATGATACTTGGGATGAGAGGCTGACAGGTAGGACCAAGCATGGCGTACCAAAGGACTGACCACTCCAGACAATTCTGTACCGGAGATGTATGAAGTTGAGTACAGATTTGTGGCAAGAGAGACTATCGAACTGAAAGTCACGAAAGGGAGCTGTGACGATACATTCAACCTCTCCTGTATCGATACAATGAGTTTCGAGATATCCAGGCTATCAGCTTTTGGGACTTTGGCAGCCATCATTACCAACAGCTTGCTCTTGATACCAGCATCAGCACTTGATACTGAACCAGACAGGCTTTGGCAAGTTATGCTGCCAACTTCGCGCATGAGAAGCTCGCTCACATCATGAGATGAGTACGGTGGGGGGAAGGCATCTAGATTCCCTTGGTCCTGGACATAGAAGGTCTTGACCTTGCGTAATATTTCAGAGTTCGTAAGTTGTCGTATCGAATTTCCATCAAGAGTCGTAGCTGTCGACTGGCTTGTTGAGGGCCTGGTTTGAAAAGCTCTTTCCGGGATGAGATCGATTAAATCCATAGCGATGCTTAGAGCTAGTCTTGAAATGTTTTCAGGAGTTCCAGACTTGATGGCTTGCTGTTGTGCCCTTTCCTTTGCATCTTCCAGCAATGTAAGCAGTGTCAAAGTCGTCAACGGCGCATGTGTCATGAGCATCTCCTCTTCTCGTACATTGAAATGCACGATGATGAAGTTCACTAAAGAGAGCTTGTCAAGTCTCTCAGCTGTAGAAAAATCGCCAGCACCAATCGCTTGAGCAATCAACCCAATAATCTCCCCCCAGATCAATCCACTCTCAACACCGTCGAAGAAGACACTCGCACTGCGAAGCACTTCCGAAAAGTCTGCTTTTGTAGCTGCGACATCTTTGTACTTGCGAACGCTGTCAACAACGGGTAGAAATATGTCAGGTACCACGAGACCTCCAATCTCCCATCTATCCATCAAGGAAAGACATGTTCGAAATGGTCGAGCTCGCTCCACCGCATTGGCCGAGTCTCGTGCAATCAGTTTTAACAGTGCTTGTACCAAGGGCTGCAGACCAAATTCCTCAAAGTACCGCGTTCTCGAAGAGGGAGATGATCCAAGAGGATCACCTATCACAGAACTAGGAGATTCTGGCCCTCCCTCGCCATCGTTGCTCGTAGGCTCTGGACCCAACAGCCAAGTCCACAAACGCCGATTGAGACTCATTTCCCTGCGTGAGACTACCCCAGCTGCGGCGGTAATCAAAAGTTCCAGATCTTCACTCTTCACTCTTTCCTGCAGAACATGCGAATGCAGAGGTAAATGGGTCACAAGTAGATCAAGAAACCCTCGCTGGGTCAGAAGCTGGTCATCGCCTAGGCCAGCGGCAAAACACCGCAATAACAGACCCGGTTCGGGAGAAGTAACAATTTCTCCTAGACGCCTCGCCGAGTCTTCTTCTTTTTGGGATCCGTTGGCTGGCGCAGTTATCGATTCGGTGGAAAGAGATTGGCCAAGTTTTGGAAGGTTCCGAACCAAGTACGAGAGAGCTCCCTGCCGCCGGCCATTGCTTGTTATAGCTGCAAGGAAGAAGCACTGCCAGAAATATTCGTCCCCACTGCTATGATTCTCTCCAAGATCTTCGGTGCTCGCTGGTCTTAAGGCGTGTTTGAATCCGTCCAAAAGTTTGAGGGTCCGCTCGAATTCCTCGCTATTCTCTTCTTCAAGTCCAGGCAGCAGCGCAAGTATAATAGCTTTCAGGGCCGGGCGGAGGGATCGAGGATCTAATTTGAGCAGGTAATTTTCGAGCAGTTCTAAAAATGGCGTTCGTACAGAGAGGGATGCGAACGAAAGTGTTGACGAGAGGCCCGGGAGGTATAGAGGTAGGTCGTTCGAAAGCGCATCTCTTCCTATCATGGAGAATATGAATGCATAGACTTCGAGGGCCTTTTGGTGTACACCGGAAGGGAGAGCAGGATTCAGGCACTGTGCAAGACGCTTTGCGACAATTGCTTTCGAGGGAACAGCTTTGATATCCTTGGGGTGCGCTTGGAGGGACTGACATTGTCAGCATTCCATCTACTAGGACGAGGAATCTAGACCATACCTTCAACAGTCGTCCCAAAAAGGAAATATAGTCTGCCCATTCTTGTAAAGCTGTATCGAACAACGAGAGTGATCTTTCCACGCCAGATGCATATCTGCGAAACGCCTTATCCTTGCTTGGAGGCTCATCTATGAACACATCAGTAGCTATGGCTTCAGAGATATTGGGCTGCCATACCGGAGCCTAGCTGATTCCTCCACTTCCTCGGAACTGGTGAAGCTCTTCCAGAGCTGGTGGGAGAGACCGACTGTCTGCCAGCCTCAAGGGCCATTGTTACTGCGCTGTACTGAAGGGTTCGGGATCATTGGCATTGTCCAGGCATATTTTGGAGATGGCGCATAGTTGTAAAGAGTGTAATGGATTGTATTGTACTGTATTGCTGCTGGAGAATCGGCTGTCTTGTTCTGTCATTCCATTCCTCAAGGCTGAAGGTCCAGTTTCCGCGTGGCCTCTTCCTTCAAGGCTGCAGATGTGCCCAGACAGCAGTTGCAGCCACTCACCCCACGCACACCAAAGATCCCTGACTGCGCTGCCCTGCATCACCCGCCACATCTAAACCCTAAGCAATAACTCAGTCAATCAATCAATCAATCAATGACGACCTGCGAATAGCTGCATCTCCGTCCTGAATGGGACTCTCGAGCCCAGTTGCGGCTTCTTCTCATGATCGGGCAAATGTGCCATTCGATTCAACGCCGACGGCGCAGGCAATTCCAGATAATGCCACCGATCCGATGAACCTCGAAGAGCACAAACATGATTCAGGAGGGACGGGAAGTTCGAAGGCAGAGGGTACTATTTCCGGGGATACAAAGGGGGAACATAATGGAGGGCAAGAAGCAGAAGAATCACGGCCTCCTCTTCCTCCACGACCTTCCCTCCTGAAGCCTACAAATCGACCAAGTTCGGCATATGCAAGTAAACCTACAACTGGGCTCTCGTCGATCGATATTCAGACCTTATCATTCCCAGATGGCTCGCGGGGGACGTTCTCGACTCCAGCCAGTCGATCAGTCTCGGAATCAGTATCTGGAGGGCAGAGTACACCAAGCAGGAAGATTAGTCGCAATGGAAGTGATTTTGATGATAGTGCAAGCCTCATGAGCTATGCCCAAACACTGAGGGCGAACGGAGATCTTGCAAGTCTGCTAGACGAAGGACTGAACTCACAGAGCGCAGCGTGGAAGTTGCTGAGTACACAAACCGAGTCTGTGAATGCCTTTGAAGTCGTGGATTACGAGGATATCTCACTGGTCAATTTTGAGAGCGAGTTTGATGAGATAGAAGCCGTGGACAACAAGGGTGTTAATGGAGGTAGGTTTGATCGAGTCAGATATACAAGAGGCTATAGTACTGACACCGTCCCCCTACAGAGGAAGTCCTTCTGCAGTGGAAGTCCAAACTCAAACACTATCTCATTTTGTCCTCTGCTGGCAAACCAATTTATAGCCGACATGGTGACCAGAACCTAATCAATGGATATATTGGCATCATTCAAACCATTATATCTTTCTTCCAAGGAGCGAAGGATCCCTTAATGGGATTTACTGCTGGGAATACTCGATTCGTGGTGACTATCGCTGGGCCTCTTTACTTCGTTGCTATAAGCAAGCTTGGAGAGAGCGATTCTCAACTCAGAGCCCAGCTAGAGGCCCTGTATATGCAAATTCTTTCGACTCTGACTCTACCTACTTTGACTCAGCTGTTCACCAATCGGCCGAATACAGATCTTCGACGGCCTCTTGAGGGCACAGAAATTTTACTATCGTCGTTGGCGGACACTTTCACGAAAGGCTCGCCTACCGCCTTACTTTCGGCATTGGAATGTTTAAAAATTCGAAAATCACAACGGCATGTGATCAACAATACTCTTCTGAAAGCCCGGACGGACAAGCTTCTCTATGGGCTTGTTGTTGCTGGTGGGCGACTTGTCAGTGTCATCAGACCAAAACGACACTCCTTACACCCCAGTGACCTCCTTCTGATCTTCAATATGCTGTTCGAAGCAGGAAGCGTCAAGGCCGGTGGTGGAGAAAACTGGATACCGGTCTGTCTCCCAGGATTCAACAACAGAGGATACCTATACATGTACGTCAGCTTTCTGAGTGCCCTGGACGACGAGGGAGAATCAGAGGAACGACCCTCGACAGCAAATAGCAGCAGCCGAGAGGATGAAATTGCCGTTCTTCTAATCAGCGCAGACAAGGAAAGTTTCTACGACTTGAAGCAAATGCGGGATGATGTGGTGGCCCAATTGCAAAAAAACGGCAGTATGGAAATCATCAAGACAGCAGTCCGCCAGGGTCGGCCCAGCACAACAGACATTGTGCCTGGGACACCATTACGACACTTCCTCTATAAATCACGTGCAAATGTCCAGTTCACCATGCCATCGCTCTCCCCCCACTTCAGCAGTCCTCTTGCACGAAGAAAGTAAGTGTATTCCGTCACAAACCCACCACCAATCAAAGTACCCTTGAAGTGAATTCTAACCGTGGGTATTAACAGGCTCATGACGTTGTATCATAACCTCCACGCCTCGACCCACGCAAAGCATTCCCATCTCAAGGTACTGCACTGTGTCAGCCGAGATAGTATCTCTCTGGCCTGGACGACGCCATTGTTCGAGTTCTACTGCATTGCAGGGCCAAATGCATCCCGCGCTGGCCTCGCGCAAGGTGCAAATAAGGTCATTCAGTGGGTGAAACGAGAGGAAGAACGAGTCTTCATTATCGGCGGCGCCGTATTCTAGGAAATCCAAGAATCAAGAGACGAAATATAGTCAAGTTTCGAAATCTATCACTTGGCCCTGTGTCTTCAGCCATATCTATCACCACCGTCCACTTTTTGACCACCACAAAAACATTAAACGATAAACGTCACGACTTTATCTAGAAGTTGAAGATGCGGGAAATTATTCTATTGGAGCAGAAGCTACGCTCTCTCCTACTTAATCGATATGTAATTGTACAGTGGTATCCCATCAAGCGACGAATTGATCAAAAACGCCATTTCCGTTCCGAGAGTACAGGATCAATAAAAACAAAAACGTATCATTAAATCCAAGCACCGAAATCCAAACATCGAAAACGCCAACTTTTCCACCTCCAGCTTCCAAAATTACCAAATTAACCATTATTTCCTCCTTCCCTCCCAAGCAGCGAAAAAGCAATCAAGCAAGCACCAATCTTAACAACTAAACAGCGAAAACATATCTAAAAAGCACCATCCTTCACACCCCTCTTGCACACCCCTCTTGCACAGAACCCTCTCAATCCAACACCCCACAGCCTCCCTTGAATTCTTCCTTTTGAAGCGCACCTCAAACCTCCTCGGGTTCCTAGGACAAATCATCTCCGTCTCCCCCATCCTAACCTCAACAATTCCTTCCTTAGCGAACGCTAGCGGATCCTCACTGACCCTTTCCGCATCACCACCACCATTAACACGAGTACTGGCATCACTACCAGTACCAATACCAGACTAAGCAGCTGCCCTCCTCAAACAAGGAACCGAAAAAGCAGAAAACCTCCTCACCACCTCCCTCCCCCAAGAAACACACCCCGTCCTCGTCCTCCTAAAGATCTGCCTGGCGTTAATTCCCCTCTCCCTCTCCCTCTCCCCCTCCTTTCCAACTTCAACCTCAACTTCAGCTTCTGCTTCCGCTCGCACCCACCGCTCAGCACGGGCAACCGCTCCATACTCCGTGTTGAAATAGTAGATGGTATGCCATTCATCGACGTGGAGCTCATCCTCCGCCGTCTCCTCCCCGTCCGAATATTGTAAGATGCGGTGGGAGCGCCTGGATGAGCGCCTGGATGAGAGAGAGAAACGGTACGAGTAGGAAAAGCGATGTGAGGACGAGGGCGCGGGGGAAGGAGAATGGGCAGGGATATCAAAATCTGGCTCCTGTGGGATTTGTGCTAGTGCCAATTGGAGAGCGCGGGGGTCGACGGAGGTGGAGGGGGGAAGAGTGGTGCGTATGTGTGATGTGGGTTTGGAGGTGATTGCGTTGCGGATGGGTTTAGTCTTGGAGAAGGGGTTGCAGAACCTGGGTTTGATTGGCATGTTGGGTTGTTGTGTGGTGGACATGTTGTCGGTTATTGTTGTTGGTGTTCTTGGTTTTCTTGTCTTTGAGAATGAGAAGTCAGCATCAAATGTAATGTATAACTTGGACGGATGTTGTTTACTTGGTAGGCAAGTATCAATGTTTGATATTGATCATGTGAGATAGTAGTACTTGAGAAGGGCGACGTACAAGTGCGGTGGCAGTTGTTGGAATAGAGCGGATGTCAGGGACAGGGATTTGGGGGTTCCCCGCGGTCTTCTTGTAGTTCTCTGGGGGACAACAAGTTCCCCTGATGGTTCCAAGCCATGGAAATGTCCATTATGGAGAAGTGATGGAGAGAGGGCTGGCTACAGAAAAGCAGAAGGAATGACCGAGGAAGTGTGCCACTGGTTCGTGAGCAAATCCAATCGGGTTTCTCATTCACAATAGCTTCTTGAATCTAGAACTGTCACAGCTATGGTTATAGGTAGGCGTTGTGGGGGTTGAAAAAGGCTGGACCATCACCTCGAGCCTAAACAGAATCATAATAGGATTGGTTGAAGAAAGCCGCTTTTGATACCGTCTGTCTTGTTCTCCACTTAAGCGAAAGCTAAGCCAAGTCAATCCATGGATCGACCTGACGGCTGCAGAATTTCCTCAAGGCAATATGCCATAAAGCTATTATTTTACAGAGCGAAAGCCGTGATATAACATGCCAGACACTAAGCATGGGTCCTCTTCCCACAGCCTAACAGCTGCTCAGGCCACATTATCCTTTGCCCGGCAAACTAAAAACAAACAGAATCCTCCCCACACCGTCCACACGAGACCAAAACAAACAATAAAACGCTAATCCTTGAAGACATTCGAATCTAATCCATCTCCTGTGTTGCTACGTGTCCGAACTCGCGTTACGATCGCGGATTTTGCCTCCTTCAGCCAGCCTTGTACATGAACTTTGGCCTTCAGCTTCTGGCGACGTGCTTTCTCGACCCAACGCCTCATTGGTCTAACACTATCGGTGCTCTTCCTGTTAGAATGAAGATCGGGAATCGATCTGGTAGCAGAAGGGATGGGAGCTTCTGCGGCATGCCTATCTCTCCATGTGATGTCGTCGTGTGATTGAGTGCCAACTCTATTCGCGTATGGAGCGGCAATTTTGGCTCTTAAATTCGAAAGTCTTCCTCGCAGACGCAGACTATGGTTTCCATGAACATGGGAGCTATCATCAGAGAAAACGCTTCGCGCTTCAGAATTACCGAGCGGATTTGTTGATACTGGTGGAAGTTGCGTAAAGTTGGGGTCTGCAGTTAGAGGAGTAGGTGTAGATGTGGAATTTGAAATTGAGCTTGATGGTAGGTTTGTATCGATCTGACCGGCATGAGTGCTAGCCATGCTGGTCTTCCTTGAATGAAGATGTCTACTGACGTGGCGAAAAATGTTGTCGATTCCAGTAGAGGGAGTGAAGAGGTCTTTCGGATTTCGCAGGTGCAGGCCGGTCAATGATTTTGATTCGCCAGAATCGCGATTCACACGTACCGTTCCTTGGGTAGAATTAGATGCTCTTGTAACCTTTAACTTGAATCTTGGAGGCTTTGAAAGTGAAACTTGAGGATCTGAGACGACTAATGGCAGGCGAACACTTGGAGTTTGCGACGACCAAGGATAGTTCTCGGCCAGATTCCATGGGCGGGAGTCAGGCGGAGAAGTAGGGCGTTGAGAGCCAGATGACTTGACCTTGAGCTTCATTCGAGGCGGAGGAAGCGAACTCTCAGAATCTCCAGCTAGAGACGCGATATCTTGGGTAGTAGTAGTTGTGGGAACCACATCTGCAGTCTTAGGTTCCAACTTCTTGTCATTCTCAATGGATGGGGTTGGCTTTGGCGAGATTATCTTGGCAGGCACCTTTGGTTTTATTTGAATTGAGTTGCTTCCCAGGTCCCGTTCAAGTGGTGAGAATTTGCAGGGGAGCTCGATCTCCTCTGATTCAAGCTGGCTTGTTGGAGATCCTGGCCGACTTGATGGCTCGGGTGGAAGTGGTGGAAGAGCCTTCATAAGTTGTGGGACACTGTTCTTCAACTTCAGCTGTCTTGCTGGTGATATTGGCTTTGGTGCCAGCATGGGCGACTCCGAACGAGGCATGTCTTTCTTCGGAATCTGATGACTAAAATTTGGAACGTTGGTTGCCTCCTGATCTGATACACCAGAAAGATCCAATCGTCGGCCTCCATAATATTGACTGCGCTTAAGAGGTTGGATATGCGGCGTTCTTTGGCTATCTGCAGCCCTCCGTCGATTGAAGAGTGACATTTGAGGGGTGTGACCATGCTCCGAGTCAGTCTTGCGCAATTTAAATCCCTCGGGGACTGTTGGAGATGTCATGGGCGTTCTTCCCACTGACTTAAGCACTGCTTGGTTCTCCTGCACACTTCTGTGTCTTTTTCCAGCTTCGATTGCGTTGATGTGCCCTGCCGATTCGGGGATCACACTCCCGGAGGGATTGTATTCGCTTGCTCTCATTTTATCAAGTGTCCCAGAACGAGAGTTAAGTTCATCATGGTTGTTTGCATCAACGTGTTGATGTTGGCTAGTGGGAGATGGCTCGGTGGGTGGACATGAGTCCCCAAGTGGCTCTCGAGATCCCGAAGTCTTCAGGGAGGCTCCTACAGCAGTCTTAGCCAAAGCTGTATCTGCCGCATCCTTAGACTGTGATATATCCAGTGCATTTGGCGGAGAAGGAAAGGGTGGAATGCTGGTGATAATGCTATATGAGCTCCTTGCAGATGGTAATTCTACATCTTTCCCCAGGCTTTCATTCAGTCCATGAGCATTTCGGGACTCAGCAACCGAGCCAATTTCCAGCTTGTTGGGATCCGTTATTTCCAAAGCCGACGAAGGGAAGTTTCCGAAGGCTTCGTCAACATGACTTCTTAACAGCTGAGCTCCATAGCCTAGTCCTGACAGTCTGACAGATTTGCGATCTCGAGAAATGCTGATTCGATCACCTGGTGAAGCTACGTCCGTATCAGTCGATGTCGACTTGACAGCAAGAGCCTCCTCTCTCGACTCTAGAGCATTATGATCAGGTTGTTTATCTTGACTGAACTTCAGGGGAACCGATCGTCCTGGTAATGATGCTTGGAATGCGTTGTAACTATCGTTTGAGCCAGGTCCTATTGAATGGGGTCTCTCTGAGCTCATGGGACGATCTTCTGGAATGGTCTTATCGATTCGAAATGGAGGGGGCGGCTCCATATTCGCTGGCTCGTTGTACACTTCTACCTCGAAGTCCTCGGTATAGTCATAGTAGAGTGGTGATGGTGGAGGAACCTTTCCAGGTGTTGTTGTAGCTGATGGGGGTTGCGCAGATGTGCACAGGTTGACAGTGGACGCAAGACTGAAAGTGCTACGAGCAGGAGATGTGTTTACAGATGCGGGTCCTGGCCTCCGAGCCCAGTCGTGGCTTGATATTCCATTACTGCGAGAGATGAGTGGGCTCGACGACCGGCGAGGAGGAGAAGATTGACTCAAGAGAGAAGGTGTTGATCTGTTGGCATCGGGTCGGAGCGACTGGTGAGGTCTACGCCTCTGTGCGTACAACGATGATGGGGACGACGTGCCATGGCCCACTCCCTAATAGCAAGTTGTCAGTATTCGCTCGACGATCTTCTCTTCTCGACCAGTAGCTTGTCAAGCCATGTGGAATAAGAGATTACAAAGCGTGCATCACTTACTTGGGGTATCCTTTCAATCTCAGCACGGCGACTGTAGTCCACAATGCCTCCATCTGTTAATGCCGGAGACGATGGACGGAATCCAGGCCGCTTCAATCGAGCTGGGTACGCAAATGGGGATCTTGGGCGCTGAACTTGAGTGTTCGCATCTGCTTGGCTCCGAAGACTGTTGTAAGACCGATGATTAGATAGGGTATAAGATGAGTAGGATGTTTGGGTCATTGAGTAGGAACGGTAGTCGGGCTCGTCGAAGACTCGGCTTGCGGACTTCTGGCTGGCACTTTCGTACATGGAGATGACCTCCGAAGCGGCGTCTCGGGCATAAGAAGGTAGTCGTCTCCTATCATCGACGACAGGCACGCCATAAGGTTGGAAGTTCTGTCTGAGCTTTTGTTGCCCAATCTCCGGGTTGTAGCCCGCACCAAGTCTTCGAGGAGTACCGAGTGATTGAGGAACGCGTGATGGCTTGATGGAGAACATGCCAATATCTCCCGTCTCGGTAGTCGTCTTGAGCATGCTCTCACAGGCCCTGGAGAAGTTGGCAGGAGATCGGTTTTCGTCAGGTCGCTGAATACTCATGCTGCCCCGGATCAGATCTCTTTCGCTGCTGGCTCTAGGACGCGTTAGAATTCCGTCTCCTCCATGACCTTTGTCAAGGCCTGTAGGGCGAGAAGGAGGCTGAACGGATTCCATTATCCGCAGATGTTGGGGGTTCTGTTGTTACAATGCGAGGGTGGAAGAGATGAATAGAAGAGTTGACTGTATGAAGTGCCTTGATTAGACGCCAGCATCCATCATGGACGAAATCCACGGTTTCGGAGAACGCGGTCAAAATTCCAACGGCAGAGGCATTATCATTTCTTTTTGTTGGTTTGTTGACGTTGACCTGCCAGAAAGTTGAGGTGGATGATCGAAATGAGATGGAAAGAAACAAGCAGAACGAGCTTTGGAGATGAACTGTTGAGCGGTGTTGTGTTTGGCAGGAACGGCAGGAACAGCAATCGGTCTCGACTCTCGAATCTAGGGAGGTAGTCCTGCCCAAACAGGAAGTCGCGACACCTTGACCGGAATCGGCTCCCTGCAAAACATATCAGCCCCAGTAGGACTTTGGATGGGTAAAATAATGCACAGTTTGTTAGGTACATATCGGCATTTTCAAGTGTTAAATATCTTCATCTTTTGGGCCAGGACGCGTACCAAATCGGTGTACATCTCACGACATTGACCAGCCCCCAAATTACGCAACGTAGCCAAGTCATTGGCAAGAAAATATATTCTGTACGGAATCAATGTCCCTTCCACCCAGTAAACCTAATGTGAAATCTCTCTTCTTTTCAGTTGTAAATTCACGCAATTGCGGGCCTCTTATAAGTCGGGTAGCAAATACGTAGCCAATAATTGTTCTTGGTTTGTCCATCTACGGAAGCCTCGAATAGCGGTGTAAAGGATTCGAGACCTAGATGATGGTTGAACTAGGCTTATCAGACCCATAGGAGCTACCTATACATTCTAGGCTTCTGTTGAAGTTGTGCAGAGCATCTAGTGTCGCTAATGCAAGCTATTTTCGGTGCGTAAGAGTAATTTTGTAGATTTCTTGAAATTATAAACATAGCATCAGACTATACAGAAATTTGCACTTGGCTAAGATTTCGCTTTAGTAAATGGTATTAGAAAATTTAGTGAACAATAAAAAGAAGAACGAGCTTTGAGACGGACCTGGCCTATGAAAGCAGTAGGTGTATAAGAATACAGACTTTTTATGGACATTTCTAGAACAATGAACATATTTGAGAGGAAGGAAAGCTAAAATTGATTGGCATAAAACAGGTATTCATATGGGAGATAAAAAGCGCCGCAGCGGTAAGGAAGGCTTTTCTACTATCCGAATTCATTCCAGTGACTTTACCTTAGCTCAAACTTTTGAGCCTGTCTAATTGTCACTTGAGAAGATATGTTTTGATAATGAAATGTGAATATCCAAGTCGGTATAAGCCATTTTGGGATTAATGGACCTTCGCCTGATGTCTCTTGGGATGCTCTTGAGGTGTTGCGTTCAAAAGAAAGTGGCTAGAATTCTCCATCCTCCCTTCTGTGTATATAAAGTGCGCATGAGTTTCCGTGCGAATGAGGAAAGCTAACAAGCGCCGTGAATTATAATTGTGTGAAATGTTGAATACATATTATCAGATAAACAGGTGCACCACAGATTGTCATCGGACAAGTCCAGAGGCCGAAAGAATGGCAAAAAGGTACCCGGAATTGGCCTCATGTGTCACTCAATTACAGACAAAGACTCTTGACTCGGAAATTTCATGTTAACTTTAACAGAGTACAGGTGCGTCCATGTGATACAAGAAGTTAGACTGTCAAGGGTCTTTTGTCACTTGAGTTACGAGTAGAAGAACAGGTGTTCTTCGTCTCGCATCATCCTTGATTATGTGAACGTTAAAGAGTGAACACGGTTGCTTGTACAATGGCGGCGGCAAAGAGGCCCGGAGTACTGCTTGGTAGAGATCTTACTTCCGAGTTCTGTGGATAATGTCATCTTTAGAACTTCAGAAAGGCAGTGCTGGAGGATGGAATGGAAGGATCGTACATGTAGCCTCATCCTTTGAGAAGTCACTTGTAAGCATTGATTGCGTGAGGGAGGGGATGCTATGAATGCAATTGGTGGATCTGTAATGGCTTAAGCACTTGGATTGATTCAGTGGTGGCATTGATTGCCGGTCCCCCTTTATGCGATGGCAGGTACATACCAGTACACCTACCTAGGTAGTATGCAATTGGGATCAGCAGTGGTGAATATTAATAATGGTGCATGCGAGCTCAGCTGTAAGGCAAGTGAGTTCTCGAGTGAATGAATGAGGACAGATGTGTGTGTTCCTATTTTAGCGCTGAGTCCTTCCCCCTTCCGCCTCCGCCCTCTTTAGTGTGCATTCAGCCTTCCCTCCTACTTCATTTATAAGTCCCCCCTCGTCTCCTCATTGCCACCTCTCTTTCTTCCTCCTACCCACAACCACTTTCTTTCATCTCGATAATCGCAGAAGTACGTTCTACCCCATTGATCTATTAGGCATTTGGTAGATCTAATCTGCCATTGCCCCGATCCTTCCTGTTACTTGTCTTTTAGGCGACATCATACTGACGTTGGCAACGCTCCAGACAAACCAAAATGCGTACCTTCAAAGCATTGGCCGTTGGCCTCGCTTCCGCCGCTGTCGCATCAGCTTCAGATGTTGCTTCCTTGACCAAGGACACCTTCCCAGACTTTCTCAAAGACAATGATTTGGTTCTGGCAGAGTGTAAGTCAATCTCAGCCTCGGCGACCCCAGCGCAATCTTCATCTTCTAGCTTCAGCTAACATTGTCCTTTTTTCTAGTCTTCGCAGTATGTTCCCAATGTCCCATACTTTTATTGTAACATTACTAACGTTTGCTCGTTCAATTTAGCCATGGTGGTAAGTTCTCCATTGATGACACCTGTTCAAAGCCAATTACTAATTGCACCACAGTGGACACTGCAAAGCTCTTGCACCAGAATACGAGGAAGCTGCCACAACCCTGAAGGAGAAGAATATCAAGCTTGCGAAGGTTGACTGCACAGAGGAGGCTGATCTCTGCCAAAGCTTTGGCGTCGAGGGATACCCAACTTTGAAGGTCTTCCGTGGTCCTGATAACGTCTCTCCATACTCCGGCGCGAGAAAGGCACCTGCGTAAGTCGCACGAACCACGCAGGCACGTTTTCAGATTTGCTAACAGTTTCATACAGGATCGTCTCATATATGACCAAGCAATCCCTTCCCGCCGTTTCGATTTTGTCCAAGGACACCCTCGAAGACTTCAAGACCGCCGACAAGGTCGTTTTGGTCGCATACTTGGCCGCCGACGACAAGACTTCCAACACTACATTCACAACCGTTGCTGAGAAGCTACGGGACAACTTCCTCTTTGGTGCTGTTAACGACGCTGATGTGGCTAAGGCCGAGGGTGTTACCTTCCCAGCCGTCGTTCTTTACAAGTCATTCGATGAGGGCAAGACTGTATTCGCTGAGACCTTTGACGCGGAGACTATTGAGAAGTTCGCCAACACCGCATCCATTCCTTTGATCGGTGAGGTTGGCCCAGAGACATACGCCGGTTACATGGCCACTGGAATTCCTTTGGCATACATCTTCGCCGAGACCGAGGAGGAGCGAACCACCATCTCCAAGGCCCTCAAGGATGTTGCCGAGCTTCACAGAGGCAAGGTCAGCTTCGCTACTATTGATGCTAAGGCATTCGGTGCCCACGCTGGCAACTTGAACCTCAAGGCCGATAAGTTCCCAGCTTTCGCCATCCAAGACACCGTCAACAACAAGAAGTACCCATATGACCAAGAATTGGAGATCACTGCCGAGACCATCGGCAAGTTTGTCTCTGAATTCGTCGAAGGCAAGGTTGAGCCCAGCATCAAGTCTGAGCCTATCCCAGAGACCCAAGAAGGCCCAGTCCAAATCGTTGTCGCCAAGAATTACGACGATATTGTTTTGGATGACAAGAAGGATGTCTTGATCGAGTTCTACGCCCCATGGTGTGGCCACTGCAAGGCTCTTGCCCCTAAGTACGATATCCTCGCTCAGCTTTACGCTGATGCTGGTTTCACCGACAAGGTCACCATCGCCAAAGTCGATGCTACCCTCAATGACGTTCCCGATGAGGTCCAGGGATTTCCTACCATCAAGCTTTACAAGGCCGGCGACAAGAAGAACCCAGTCACCTACAGCGGCAGCCGTAGCATCGAGGATCTCATCAAGTTCGTCAAGGAGAACGGCGAGCATGCTGTTGAGGTCACATACGAGGAAGAGGCCGCCGAGGCCGAGAAGCCAATCGTCGAGTCGATGGCCGAGCAAGCCGCCGCCGCAACTGAGGCTGCTAAGGAAGCCGCCGAGGAAGCTACTGAGGCAGTCAAGAGCAAGGCCACGGAGGCAGCTGAGGACCATGATGAGTTGTAGAGGGTGCAATCAACTGGAGCAAATTTTTCATAACGTGTATTCATTTTGCCTCCTGAAATCCAGCGAGGGAGATATGAATGGCTTTTCGGGATTCTGGAATAGCCTACATAATAAAATTGCCAGCGACCTTTTCTGAATATTTATCTACTCGATTACTGCATCTCCATGTGACTCCATGAGCTTCCCTCCAACGACTGCAATGGTTTGCTCGATATTGTCAAAATTAGAAATTCTTAGCTAAATCCAAGTATATGAGCAACATTAATTCACAATACTCTGGTTTAGGCATGTAGGATGTGTCCTTTTATTTTGTAATTTTCCCCTTCCTTTCTACGAGTAACTCGCTTGCGTCCCCCAATCCAGGGGTGTCTCTAGCCTGAGGTTCAAATCGAACAGGGAATCCGGGGACGGGAGTGAGCTCAAAGATTAACAACAGCACAAGACCATTTCAAAGCAACCCAATTGATTCCGGCCGAACGACAGAGTCTCTCCCAAAACACGATTCGCACTCAACATATTCAAATCTCTAAGAGCAAAACAACAACAAGATGGCATCGCGCATCCTCAGACCGGCAATGCGCCTCTCCTCCCCCTCCGCATCCCTCACTTCCCGAAGCTTCCAAACCTCCACTCGAAGATTCGCAGAAGTCGCGGCACCTCTACCAGTACGGAAGCCAGTCGGTGCATTCAGAGGAGGGTCAGTATTCCCACTTTCTGCTGTCTGGTCTACGTACCACATGGCACAGATACGCAAATCGCTTGTTTTCGTACCTACATCTGGAAGAATGGCGTTTGAGGAGTCACAAGAGTTCAGCTAGCTAACTACCTTCTCTGTATAGACTATTCGGTTTCCTTCTAGGAAGCACACTCGCTGGAGCCGGTGTTTACTACTACGTTCTTGACGAGTACAAGGTGTCGAACGGCCTGCTCTCTGAGGATATCTATGTGCGTCTTTGCATCTAGTTCTTCATTTCACATATACCGTAGAATACCTTCCGGAAGCGGCGGCGGACCTTATACTGGGTTGCTGGAACGAGATATTTGAACTGGAGCTGACTTCTATTACAGAGCCTGCAAGCCTCGGTACAACGCGTGCACAGCTACGTGCAGACATTGGAGGAGAAGCTCGCTGAGTTGGAGAAGAAGAAGAAGTGAAGGGGAGGGCGTTAATGGAATCATGAGGGGATAATGGAAGGACATAATCTTTGAATTTGGGTTGGGTTGGGTTGGGATGGGTTGGTTGTAGCAAGGAAGGGGTGTGAGGGGAAGGGACATCATGGCACATTCCCGAGCAGGATGTACAACAGTTCTCTCGATTTCTACTGCATTGTCGCTGCAAGCACATGAGATACCAAAACGGCAGAGTATCTGCAAATGACACGATACCAAATCTCAACTCATGAAGCCCATTAATATCTTGGGTTTGCCTCGTAAATGTGGCGATCAGCCTGCCTGCCCTCCTGTTGACTGCTCGAGTTTCTAGCCTCGTCTTCGCCTCCAAGGAAATGTTCTTACTCCATACGCGACATCGAGAACTTTCTTCCATCCAACACAACACACTTGACATGACTTTATGACACAATGATCAATTTCGGCGTCAGAGAGGTCGCAAATTCCAAGACAGCTCCAGCTCCAGGCTGGGCCTACGTTCCAGACACAGGAGTCAATGCCTCCGCCGCAGCCTTACAGCCTTCTTCTCGAAAGCGCGCTCGCAACCAGAATGTCGCCAGCAGCCACGAAACCACTGCTAGACAGGATGCTAAGATACTCCGCGATCTAGCTGCTCTTGATCGTGAGAATGCGAAAGACGTCTCCATCCCAGTGCCTATACGGCACCGCGATAATGCTGGACGAGGTAAGACCTTTCACAGACGAGTCCCTACAGATATGTAGTGCATTGCTAACAGTTATGACTGAACAGTAAGCCATGGCAAAGTCACATCCGGCGTCCGAAAGATCCTTCAATCCCAAAAGACGTTTGCAAACTACCTCTCAGACTTCGAAGCCCTCGCCCAGAACCCGTCTGCTGTTCCTGCTCCCTCCCAACCTGCCTCAACACCGGTAAGACTTGTTCCACGAGCAGCACCAGGCACAGCAGTGCCACACCTCACAAGTAAAGGCACACGATCACATAAGAAGAAAGATCCCAATGCCGTCGCAGCACCTACGCCTCTCCGAAAGGTCTCTACAGTCTCCACGCCAGCACCCATCAAGGCCGAACCAAGCACGAAAGACACACCCATGCCGGACGCTCCAGTCCTCTCACAAGGGAACTCGACACTACCGAAACCACACCCAGGAGACAAGGACGCACTTCTCGTGTCGAGGATCCCGGGAATGCCATCGCAGGAAGAGATAGAGAAGCTCCTGGCTGCTCCGCCGATGACTTACAATCAGGCGAGGGGGCCTTGGGTTGAGGAGGATATGAGGAAACCGGTCAGGCAGTTCTGTGAGATATGTGGGTATTGGGGGAGGGTCAAGTGTATGAGGTGTGGGGGGAAGGTTTGTGCTTTGGAGTGTTTGAATACGCATCAGCAGGATTGCTTCCAGAGATATGGAGCTTGATGATAGTGGGCTGTATGGAGTTCAGGGAGGATGGCTACGGATTGGCGTTCGGGAAATAGCTATGAAGGATTATATCAGGGCTTGTATGACTTCAAATAAAGAAATGAATGTTAAAAGAAGAAAAGGATATCCCAATTGTGCGATTAAACATTTTTCCTTGAACTACGGATTATTGGACAATTTGGTGTCTGAAATTCGCAAGTCAGAGAGACACAAGCCAGTTCTTTATTCTAGGAGAACCTCTAGTCTTTGACATTCAACCTATATAATTGTCCTAAAATCATTCCAGACATCGATCTACAGAAGCCCCCCAAATCCAGAACCATTCTCTGGTCTTTCTCGTGACTGCGCGCTGGGTGGCGTCTGATCAAGTCGCGTCAACCAACTTTAACCCCACCACTTCAACATCTCGTCATACAACAGAACACCAACATCCAAGAACCTTGAGAATTGATCTCAAAATGCCTCTCGGCTGGGAAAGAATAAACGTCAAGCAATCCCAACCCAACAAGAATGTCGTCTTCATCAAACCTCTCCCAGGTCCGGACGAGAAGACGTCAAAGGACTATCTCGAAAGAATAGCTGCGCAATGTCTTCCTATCATGAATAGCCATAACCTAGCCGTGGTTTCACTCGAGGAGTACGAACCAAACTTGGAATTCTGGGGTGCGTCTTGTCGATACTTATACTTGGTCCTGAACTAGTAGCTAATGGAGTTTACAGGACGTAACTTCAACAACGGCGAGGTCATTCAGCTGGTACTGAAATCACCATCAACAGGCCATTGGCTCCCCTTCAACTTCGTCCAGATGGTCATGATCCACGAACTAGCACACAACAAGCAGATGAACCACTCGAAGGCTTTCTGGGCTGTCAGAAACGAGTTCGCCGCCGAGATGAAGGGATTATGGGAGAAGCAGTACACCGGAGAGGGATTGTGGGGAAGGGGAGTACTGCTGGAGAATGGAGCGTTTGCTCGGGATACACTTGAAAGCGGGGAAGTTCTGCCAGAACATATGTGTGGAGGTACTTTTCGTTCTCGAGGCGGCAAGAAGAGGAAGGCAAAGCCTAAGATCATGTATAAGGAGGCAAAGGAGAGGAGGATTAGGAAGAAGTTTGGAGTCAATGGTGTGGCTCTTGGTGCGGATGAGGAAGTCAAGACGAAGCTGGAGAAGGGTAAGAAACCTGCTGGGAAGCCAAGAGTTGCTGGTAGTGCAAGAGGAAGGGAGCTGCGTGCTGCCGCTGCTTTAGCAAGATTTGAAGTCAAGGAGGAAGAGCCACAGATTAAGGACGAGGATCTCGTCACCGATAGCGAGGCGGAAAGTGATGCGGAGGACAATGTCTACATCAAGCCAGAGCCGGATGATGCTATCGATATCAATGGGGAGAGGCTGACCGACAACCGTGGACGTGGAATGGTCAGAGTCTGTGAGGATGAAGACAAGAACGATGACGATGCAAAAAGAGAGCTTCTTGAGCTGCAAAGTATCCCTGGACACTCGCAACTATACCTCTCCAAGAACGCTATCAAGTCAGAACCTTCATCCTCCAGATCCTCAACATCTAACTCAAAAGTCCTCAAACCAGACCGGACATTGAAACCCCAGCCCTCTGCTCATATTCCCGCAGCAAATCCGAGGAAGGATGCGAGGAATATTGGGGGATCTGCCAGAACCGAGCGAACTCCCAAGGGTGGTGATGCTGTGTACAAGAAGCCTCAAGCCACAGAGGGATCCTGCCCCATCTGCTCTGTCAATAACGAACCAAACGCCTTGACTTGCATGGTCTGCGCGAATGTCCTCCAGCCAGAATTCGTTGCAAGTTCCTGGCGGTGCAAGAGCTCAACCTGCAAGGACGGACAATACGTCAATGCTGGAGACGTTGGCTTGTGTGGAGTTTGCGGTGCCAGGAAATAAGAAGTGCTCCTACGAATGGTACCTTGTTTATAGCTTTGGCGTTGGGAGATACCAGGACTTGCTTTTGATTACTTTTTCTAATTTGCTTATTTGCATTGTATGGAATACTTTTCATCCAACCTGCAAGTGACATTGTATCAATCGGCTCGCTTCTGCTTCTTTTCACCTAAACCTCCTTGACAAAACCCACCTCAATGACCCGATCAGGCTGGACCCTCAAATTCGCAATCTTCGTCCTTGTATTATCCCTCAACCACAAGAAAGCATGCAGCATAGCCTTCCTCCACAGGCCCGTCCCATTCTTAACCCTCATCTGCTCCTTCCCAATGATATACAAGACCTGCCTATCAAATGCATGCTGCAGCTTCGCCAGATCCATCGCGATCGTCTCCTCCGTAGCGAGGGATCGCATTTCTCTTCTCTTCTCGTCGTCGCGGGGCAAGGGCGTGAATGTCACTTCTTGTGTTGTTTGGATTGAGGTTGAGGGACTGGATTTTAATGAAGCGCCTTGGCACACGATGAAGTTCCGGACTTGCTCGCAGACGAGGGACGCGAGGTCGGGGGTTATCACTTCGTCCATGTAGCCATGCCGGACGACGAGGCGGTAGCAGTTGGGGATTGCGACGCGGGTTACGGTGTACCGGTCTTCCGGCGCGATGGAGGGTGTTTCGAGGGGGCGGAGATGGAAGAATACCATTATCTGTGTTTATGTAAGTATGGGATTTGATCTCATCGCTGTCGGAGGAGAGTATAGAGCAGGAAAGCAAAACGTACCTCAGGAGCAGCAACCAACTTGCTGAGGAATTGCGTAAACACAGCTGGAGTAGTCTCCCCAGCTTTGTCGAAGAAGATACCAAAGCCCTTGATGGAGGTCAGGTCGTCACCGCCATATAACTGCGTGAGTTTGATAGCTCCATTTCCTCCTTTCTCTACGAGATGCGTAGTTGGGAAGCGGTCTTCTGCTTCGGCATGCCATTGACTTTCTTTGCCGAAGCGCCAGAGGATGAGGAAGCAGGTGATGATACCGGATAGTAGGAGAGTGAACCAAGCTCCGTCAGGAACTTTGATCAAGGATGCAGAAAGATAAACGCCATCTAGACATGCGAATACCAGCCATGGTAGGAAGACGACGTAGTATGGTAGACGCCAGACAATCAATGCGGCGAGGGACACCATGCATGAATCAAAGAATGTAACAAACATAACGCAGACACTATCGAATTGTGTTGGCAGGAGAGGCCTAATCTTAGGAAGGGTAAGACTTACCCGTAGGCATTTCCGAGGGAGGTGGTCTGTCAGATGTGTCAGTTGTCTATTCGTTCTGAATTGCAGTTCAGGAAGCTTACATTGTTGTAAATACCGGCAGCCAATACAGTTCCAATCATGAGAAGCCAGTTGATCAAAGGGATATACACTACACTTCTTAGGTTAGTTGCTCATAATGGAGGAAAAGCAGTCATACCTTGCCCATGGAATATTTTGGACGTGTGCACTACCTTGATCTGAGGGAAGTAACTCAGCTTCATCACCTGAGCGAGCAACTGTATTCCCATTAGTACCAAAACGCAAACAATCAATTGGAAACACAGACCTGGAATGTTGCTGTAATAATAGCTTGACTGGCAACAATCGCAGCAAGAATAGCAATAACTAGACTCGGGTAGAGCATGCCAGGAGGTACCGCATTGAAAAACGGATTCGTGTAGGCGCCTTCATGCCGACTGATATATGCCGCCTGTCCAACATATCCCAGGAGGAGACATGGGAAACAGTATCCCAGCCAACTCAGCTGAATCGCACTTCTACTAAACGCCCCCAAATCTGCGAACAAAGCTTCGACTCCAGTGAAAGCCAGCAAGATGCCTCCAAGTGAATGCCATCCGTCATATTTATTCCGTACTAGGTAGTCGAAGGCATAGCCAGGCGAGAATGCCTTCAACACAGAGTGATCGAAGTTCACCAGATTGTAGATTCCGAACCCGGCGTTGAATCCGAGCCAGACAATAACGATTGGTGCGAACGATGATGCGAGTTTTGTGGTTCCGAAAGGCTGGACGAGGAAGAGGAGGATGAGGATGCCGCAAGTTGTTCCGACGATCGTCGATTTCTCGATATCGGGTTTCACCACACTGAGACCTTGGACTGCACCGAGCACGGATTGGGCTGGAGTCAACACACCATCTGCCATTACCATGGATCTGCATCGTATTAGTTTTCATGAATCCGGGCTGGAACTTCAATGTCAACAAATTAACCGAAGAGAGATCAACTTACACAGCAAGCACACCGATTGTCTTCAATAACCCTCTTGCGATCTTGCTCTTCTCAATCCGAGAACGAACACGGAGATTGGCGCCTTCAATGTCACCTGTAAGATGTCTTTCCATTTTTATGAGAGAAGCTTCACGCGGGTCTCGTTTAGTGATGTTTGCCTAGCCTTTTGTTAGACGAGACTTGGCTCTGCCTAGAAAAAGTGGTCCTTACGAATCGAGAGAGGAGAGAGTAGGTGCTGAAGGTTCCACCCTCGCCCTCGTTGTCGGCATATAGGATGATGAGGACATATTTGACCTTTTGGAAAGTCAGCAGTGGTACTTACTGTGTTGAGTGAAGAAGGAGACTTACCGTCACCATCATAGTGAGAGACCATATTATCACTGTCTCTGTATTAGCAAGATCCGGCCCAGCCAATGTCATGTGTTTTGTTCAGTACATACCGGAAAGCACACCGATGAGATCCTGATGCGATGGCTCCGAAGTGAAGGTAGAGGAGTACACATAGAGAGGACTACGAGATTTAGTTAGCACCAACACATCTTGAGTTCTCTTTGGCCACTGAACGGTCCAGAGGCACTTGACGATCCGTAATCCTGATACATACCTCGTTCCAATATCTCCATAGATCACCTAGAACATATATTCAGCTCATCGTCTACCGCTACAAATTGGAGAGGATCTTACACCGATGCTCTGATAGGCTAGCCATAGAAGGTATTTCCCTTTGAAGGTCTGTGGAAGGCTAGGTTAGAGAACTAGAGACAGAACTGGCATGAAATCGTACCTGTCTCTTCTTGAAATCACCCTCTTGACGCAGACCCTCGTCATCGTGCTCGTTGTCATTCAGTCTGACACCTCGTCGTTCCACGGAACGACTCCTGGTAACCCGCAGATCGACCAGAGAAGGACTCCTGATGGGATAAACACCGCCGGCTAGGGCGCTGCTCGTCCCATCATTCGTTCTTATTGGATGAATGCCATCTGCGATTCGAACAGTAGCCATACCCTGTGTGAGGCAATTTAGGTAATGGAAACTTGCGAAACGAGCTTAGGAATGTCTCTGAAAGTTGTTAGGAAAATGATGCAGGTGAGCTGTCAAAGATGCAGAAAGCTAGAATGGTAAATAACGCAAAGTTGGTGATCTGAGTAAGATCGGATGAAGTAAGAGGAACGAGGGGGAGGCATGAAATGATATTTAGACAGATCTACATTCCTGCGCATCTCGACTTGGAATAGAGTTGCCCGTGGATAAGCGCATGAATTGCCATCATACACCATCCTGTTATGGAGGAGACCAGCTCACAACCAGAACCCGTCCCCACGTGTGAAATTTGACCGTGGTACAGCATATTTCCAAAGAAGAAGTTGTATGCGCGATTTTGTCTTTCTTTTTGGAGAACTGCAAGATAAGGTCGCTGGTCGAATCAAAGAGCAGCTTGCTTTGATAGTCATCGAAGTGACCTAATCCACCGTCTCCGAATCCCTGGAAAGGGGGCAGTGCTTGACAGACGCTTGCTCCTCGATGCGAACCAAACAGAGAGAACTCATGGGGAATACCCGACAAAAATCTGGAGTTGAGGTTGCAGTGTCCAATCATGAAGGCTTGTAATTGCGGAGCCCACTGCCGAGAGTGAGGGATATATTTCTCCCGACAAGCCACAAGAAAGCTAGCAAAGCTTCCCTCCAACCAAGACCCTTGGTTGCCCAAAAAATTCTTGGAATTGTTCTCGGAGGCGCTACTCTCTCACTAAAGATATCATTTTGACCGCGGTTGGAGACGAAATCCAACTGACAGCTGGGAACGAAAGGACTAAAGTAACGTATGGGATCCACATCAAGCTCAAAAGGGCCTTGACAACCAGGCCAGTCTATCGCTTCTCTCATTCATTCTGTACTAGTATGCAAGACGGGACAGCTGTTGTATGAGGCATTAAACGTTCTGGCCGACTCTTACTGTGCAGACAGAGAAAACGCTACATTGCCCGTCGAAGCTCCCCCGACACAGGTAGAGCTGAATGTCCCAGAAGGGCAAACAGCTCTAGCTGCACGGACACATCCTTCCCATCGTCCTTTGCTGACATTGATGGTAGCTCCCGAATCAACTGCATTGAGTTTGAAGAGCGCGGTACCCGATGAACCAGTTGTTGATGATGGTGCCCCTCCACACTTTGTGATGGCACCGGCGATGCCTCCACAGATGCCAAGTAGAGCCACGTTCGCATTGTTATGAGTTAGCATCATGTTGGGTTGTCGGTCCTGCAGGAGACGTAGATGCAGTAGATGCCACAATCTTGAGCGAAGTCGTGGCGACGACTTACTCGTGGAACACAATATTTCTATGAAATCATTAGCATGTTAAGTTTAAAAAGGGGAGCTTTTGAAGGTCACTCACGCAGAAGTATCAATACATTTAGTATCAAGTACAGCATTTGGGTTGACTGAGGTCGAAGCTCGCATTTGCAGAACTTCGAGGTGGTCATGGTTGATACCAACAGAAGCGAAAGGAGCTGCAGTCACGCAAGTCGCAGAAACTGCCAGGACGAGAGCGAGAATGTTGGTGGAAAACATTATGAAGTACTGTGGATGGATAATGCGTGATGAGGAGCTTTTTTGAGATCGTGCTAAAAGAAGACGTCGAGTCTATGGTGAGAAATAAGTATATACTGTTGAAGAAGAGATTGGAAATTTGAAAGCAAAGAATGACACCGATCACAGATCGTAGGGTTAGAAAGAAGGACAACAGAACACAGAAAGGCCAGAAATATCAGACAGAAGGATGTATATATGTATAGACCACTTGATTTCAATTCCGGCGGTACCTGGTCTCCTGGATCGAGGTTGGGAGCGCCACAAATCCACAGAATCAGTCCTCTCAAAACAAGACTTATTTCACGAGGCGATCATACTTGGCCTTCATCTCGTCTCCAAGATCTCCGTCCGAGCTATCCGTTGTCGTTGGCGTGTTTTGGAACATTGGGCTGTCCGGAACAGGGGATGAATTCGCTCGCTTCCACGTCTGAAACCGCGTTCAAAACAAGCACCCTGCAGGTGATGGCTGCCCGCGCTTCGATCGTCCTGTCTCGAAACCTCGTCACCGGAAGTTGAAAAGGGATGCTCTTCCTTTACCGGGTTCGCGATGAGTTTCTGTGAGCAGGATAGCCTATTCATGCCAGAGATGGAACGCATGTTTTGGGATACCATGCTAGGATGTGGTGGATTTTCTGGGTCATGTCATTCTCAATACTGCTGCAAGTAACCAGTAACAAAAAGGTATAGCAACGATATCACCAGTATTACCAGGCAAACACCAATTGACTATTTGACGCAGAGCTAGGTACGCTTTTGCAATGTCCTCAGCTAAGCGAGTGACATGTAAACTCGGTCGGTACTATTCCAAAAACAATAGCCCTCATCGTCTTCGCCCAGCACCCCCACTAGTCTCTGTTCGATCCGCCAAAGTAACCACCTCGCCAATACCAGCAGCTTCCTGCTCATTCTCCAAGGCAGTTATTTCCTCTCGGCAATCCCACCACTTCTCCTCACTCATCTCAAACGCTCTCGTCTTAATCTCCTTAACCGAGAGACTCTCGGGTTGAATACCCTGCCATCTCAAACTAGTCATGAGAGCCTCTTGCCACTCGTTACCACTTCTTTGGAAGAAATCTCTTCGGGATTCGAACGGACGAGGATGTGGGAGATTGTCGTCAGCAGATGTTGCCGTCGTAGCATCATCCGGCGTATCGTCGAAGGTGGCGGATGGGACTGAGGATGTTTCGCTAGCTTCGTCGAAGGCTGCAGCGAGTTTGTCCTTGCGTTTCGACTTGCGGGTGCTTTCTGTGTGCAGAGGCTTTTCGTCAGTCATCTTGACATCTCCCTCCTCATCTTCCTCGTCCTCATCATCTTCCTCGTCGTCACTGCCGTCCTCATCATCGCTCTCCTCGTCGTCGCTACCTTGCCAGTTCTCAGGCTCGCGGCGGAATATCTGTTTGACGCCGTCGAGTTTGCCGAGATCAATAGCGTACATCTCATCGAATGTGAATTCCCGGTCACCCTTCTCATATGTACCTCCATAAATATACAGAACGTCGCCTTGGACTGTCAACTGGGCGTTGAATCTAGGATGTGGGAATTCCATGAGTACTTCCTTGGTAGACATCTCTGGCTCATCGGCGTTCTCTTTCGGTTTCTCAATATCCATTTCGTCGGCATAGTCCAACGATTTCCCAGCCCCAAGTGCAGCTAAATTACGTAGAAGCTCGTCCTCGTTAGCTTGGCCCCTTCCACGGCGACCTCCGCGAGATTCCTGCGGCTTGCGCTGATTGGCACGTGCTTTTCTCAAAGCAAGAGGGAAGTATCTGTTCCGTTCGATGTTCCACGCAAACAAGGTGTTGAAGAACTCGCTGTCGATACCCTCTTCGCTCTCTTCGACATCATGAACACCTCCAAACGATATACCTCTGCTTCGATGGAAAGCCATTGTCGAACCTGCGCGCGAAGGGTTTGGAGCATTTGCTGGCTTTTTTCTTCGTTCCCATCTTACGGTCGGCAAAGTGTTGGGGGTGGCATCCGCAGCAGGTTGAATAATTCGGAGGAAGAAGCAATCCTCGTGAACCAATGGCTTGAGGACGTTTCGTTGCGCTTGTCCGCCACCTTTCATCTGCTTTCCAGTGACAGTAGCCTTAACTCGAGAATAGCCACCATAGAGTACCGCTCCTGATTCGTGAGGTAGGAATGAGAATGACGATCGAGCATCTGGCTTTTGGGTAGCCAGGGGCAGAACGGGGTTATGCCATACGAAACTGTTAGTATCATAGATCCAGAGGTCACCCAGATACTTGGTTTGCTGAGAAGTATCCTGAAATCCACCGAATAGAATGATGTAGTTCTTGAAGAAGGTCATCCGGTGTCCACTCCTTGCTGGTGGCGATTTGCCTTTGGTCTCAATCCGGGTCCATTCTCGGTTGGATGGTTCAAGACGCCAAAACTGTCGAGTTCGATTAGTATTCGTACTTAACAAGAAATGAATCGATATTGCTTACATCGTTGTAATGATAGAAGGTTCCCTGTTTCGGGGAGCTAAACTCCCCACCGAACATGTAGACACCTCCAGCATTCCCTCCACGGCACCACGCATGTCCTGATCTCGGAAGTGGAGTATTTGGCGATGTAACTAAATGCCACTCGTCTTTGTTGATCTGATAAACATACAAATCGTTGAAGAAGGTAGCCAAAGCACCATTAAAGTACTCCCCACCAAAGAGGAATAGCTCGTTGTCATTGGCCGGAGATGCCATGAGTGTAGCTGAGGCACGGGCTCTTGGAGGTTCACAAGGAGCTTCAGTAACTTTGAGGAACTGCTCTTGCTTCTTTGCATACTCTGCGAGAACTGCATCCAGATCCACGTCCTCGGCATCGCTGTCTTCGGCCTTGGACTTCTTGACCTTCTCTTTCTTTTCTCCTTTCTTCTCTTGCTTGAGCTTTTTCTCTGCCTTCTTGGCCTTCTTGCCCTCGCTGTTTCCTTTCTTGTCTTTGGCCATTCTCGATATGGAGCTGCACTGATGCCTTCAGCAAGGCGCTTTCTTCGACTTTTTGTTTGATCCGTAAGGTCACGTGAGAGTATGAGCCCAAACCCTTCTCAAATTCGAGTATATGAAGATCTTGACGTTGTCAAATGATGACCAGAGTGAATGGGGGCTCTGTAATCTTCTGATATGAACTGCGCTTGCCAATAGTTTGCTAGATGGGTCGATGTGAAGTCTCTGCAAAGATCTCAGCCGAGGTCACACAGGAACAAGGCCAGCTCCTTCAGAAATAGAAATAGTGTATTAAAGGCTCGTAATTACCTTCCGATTTCACCGTAGTACAATAAATGAATAGCCAAGCTCTGCGGTGAATTTTGTATGCAACGACTGAGTGTTGGACGTTGTGTGATGCTCCCGAAAAGGAAGGCTTGCCGAATGGAATTCGCTTCTGAGTTCTCGTTCCCCCACCTCACCTCGCCCACCTTCACTTCCCACCTCACCCGGGCACGCCGACTTCACGTAGCCTCATCTCTGCACTCCTTCATCATCGCAAATGTACTGAAATCTCTCTGGAACGTACAATCGTAGCTGATATTCTGAAAATGGCCTTTGCCCGTCTACTCGAGTCGAAGGCTCATCTCATTCCTGGTAAGTCATGTGATTGCCCGTCTGCAGTGTGTTGGAAGCATCCTCCTCTTGGAGAACTACAGTCTTTACTTTCCGACGGTATGTCCTAAAATTGCTACTTTCCATTGACATCCCCACAGGAAAGTTCGCTGTCAACGAACTATTCTTCGAAGTCCCAAAAGACTATGGGAACCCCGAGCGTGGCACTATCCAGCTTTTTGCCCGTTCCGTTTCGAGATATGAGAAACCTACAACTGTTATATCTGAGGAAGAGCGGAGGAAGAAGTCGATGGTAAGTGACGAGCACGAAGTCATAAAGATGTAGGTATTCACAGATAAATATCTAGAAACCTTGGTTTGTATATCTACAAGGCGGACCCGGTTTCCCATGTTCTCCTCCTCAGAACTCGAGTATCACAAATGCCGTCCTCGACAAAGGCTACCAAATGCTATATCTTGATCAGCGAGGAACCGGGTGTAAGTATTGAGGATGCTCAGAGTTTTCCTCTTTCAATGTCTTAAGATTAATTAGAGACATAGCTTATGTTTTTCTCAAGATCTCGTTGATATGGCCAATTGCTAACTCCCTTGTTACCTATAGTGAGCAGTCCAATCTCAGCGGCAACACTTGCTTTGCAGGGTGATTCAAATAGGCAGGCGGATTACTTGAAGTTATTTCGAGCTGATAGTATTGTCAAGGACTGTGAGGCAATACGAAGGACCTTGACCGATGACTACCCAACCGAACTCAAGAAATGGTAAATGCCCATCATGACTATTGCCAATGTCCCCAGGTGCTATGGGTACATTGAGTTAACACTCCATAGGTCGGTTTTCGGACAATCATTTGGCGGCTTCTGTGTTCTCACGTAAGTACAATCTTGATGTGGTTCCCTTTCATTTGCAGTATTGTATCAAGTCGAATTCGAGGAGTTGCTTGGCATATGGAGAGCAGCCAGTCGAGCGAATTACTGCGAGTCATTATATTCAAGCTCATTTGAGTTCAGGTATCTATCTAAATATCCTCATGGCCTCCGAGAGGCATTCACATCAGGTGGACTAGCACCGATTGGCCAACCCCCCGAAGCCGTCTACAAGGCGACATTCAAGAAAGTAGCAGAAAGGAACAAAGTAATTGACGCCTCCTCGTATACTTGAGGGCAAAACATTGACATATGCTAGGCTTATTACAAGAAGTATCCTGAAGATGTCGACGCAGTTCACGGTCTAGCCTTCCACATAAAAAGCAAGGGAGGCTTGAAACTTCCCTCGGGTGGTATTCTAACTGTACGAGGATTTCTGACTCTAGGAAGAAACTTTGGAGCACATGGTGGACTGGACTCTGTGCATGATCTAGTACTTAGAATGAAGAGGGATCTAGAACAGTTCCAGTTTGTGACTCGCCCGTAAGCTACATCACTTGCCCCCTGAGAACGAGATTTAGGCGAGAATATCTACTCACAACTCGCAGTACACTCTCAGCCTTAGAAAGCGCACTCACCTTCGATGACAACGTCCTCTACGCCATCCTACACGAAGCCATCTACTGTGAAAATGAGGCGAGTAACTGGGCTGCTGATCGAGTGGGAAAGACACTCAGAGAGTTCCAATGGCTATCTCAGTCGCCACAATCCCCGTCATCTGTTCGAGAGGCACCTTTGTTTTTCTCTGGCGAGATGATCTACCCTTTCCTGTTCGATATCTTCCCTGAGCTGGAGAGAATGGCACCCGTTGCGGATATCATAGCCAGTTATGCCGGCTGGGGCGAGCTGTATGATACTTGGCAGGTAAGTAAATACTAATCCTGACTTATGCAACGATGGAAACTGATGGATCTGGCAGTTGGCTCGGAACGAAGTCCCATTGTATTCAGCAACATTCATCGACGACATGTATGTTGACTACGGTTTCGCGCAAGAGACTGCCAAGCTGGTGAAGAACTGCAAACAGTAAGTGAGCCAGAGAGCAAGTCTTTGGGGACCCATATATTCAGATGTCACGGCCACATGAGACGACACAGAGAGCCCACTAACCGCGAATAGATACATCACAAACTCCATGTACCATGATGCAATTCGAAGTAAAACCGCTGGGGTCATGAAAGAACTTTTCGCTCTCCGAGACGACTCAATCGACTAGCCGCCGTCATTTCTATAGATTCGCTTCCGTTCCCATCACTTCCTGCGCGGTCTTCAATTGCTGCGGCAGATCCTCATCCCAGATCCAATCAAAGCGCTCTTCCAACCTCCTCTTGATCTTCTCTAGATCCGTTCCTAACGTCTCATCCTCAAACTCATAGATCGCCGCCGCTTCTCGGCTCGTCCTCACTACCCTCTGACTTCTCGGTCGACGCACGGCGTCGTAGGCATGGAAGGCTTTTTCGATTTCATCTGTTGTCTTTACTTGGCCGAGGAGGTTGGATAGGATGAAAGCGTCTTCGATTGCCTGGCCAGCCCCAGCGCCTTGGTGAGGTGTCGATGCATGCGCTGCGTCTCCTAGGATAGCGAGGCGGCCTTTGTAATATGTTGGAGCAGGAGGATGGTCAAATAATGCCCACACATCAGGTTTCTCCATCATCTATACACCCCACATTAATAACCTTTACCCCACACTCATTTCTCGTTTTCTCACACATGAGCATGAAAAGACACGGGATATCACTTACCGCGAGAATCTTCTGTACGCTCGTCCCCCATCCCTCAAAATCACTAAACATATCCTCCTTCTTCATGGGCAGGACCCACCTCTCATCCTCCCACTTCCCATCCAACTTCGACTGAAACGTAACAACATTCATCGTCTTCCCACCCTCAATAGGGAACGTAAGAACATGCCCATGCCGTCCAAGATACATCTGACTATTCCTCGCTAGATCATCCCCCAGGGCCCCCGCCGCCTTCTCCATAGGTATCAGACCCCTATAAGCATACTTCCCCGTGAAGGTAGGATACGTGCTCTCATGATCTTTACCCAGGAGGATCTGTCTCGTGCGGGATTTCACGCCGTCGCAGCCTATCACGGCATCTGCCTCGGCAGTCGATCCGTCGTGAAAGGTCAGCTTCATCTTGGAGCCGACTTCCGTGACGCTTTCGACTCGTTTCCCGAATTTGGCGACGCCGTCGGGTACGAGTTTCACGAGGACGTCGAGGAAGTGTGCTCTGTGTACTGAACTCTGGCCTACGTCGCCTGCTATAACCTGTGATCTATATCAGTATGAGGTCAAACTTCAAAGCAAACTTCTAAGCCTCCAGACATATGACAACAAAACCAATGAATTCGTCATCCTTCTCTTGATCTCATACCAACCCTCTCTCTCAAGAGAAAGCAAAAAATGGAAAGAAAAGTTAAACCACAAAAACAAAACATCACCAACCTCAGCAACCTTCCCCCCCTCCTTCCCCGGCTCCTTCAAATCCCTCCAGCCACCCTCCTTCTGGCCGAGGGTAAAGTCGAACCAGACCTTCTTCTTCTCGGGCCACGCATTGCCCGTCGCGATGCCATCATAGCCCGTCTTGATCTCCGGGTCGATCAGCGACATGGCTCTCACGGCATTAGGTCCGAACGAGACGCCGGCGCCTATCTCAGCGAATGCTGGCGCGGCCTCGTAGAGTGTGCATGAGATGTTCTGGTGTAGGAGGCCGATGAGCATGCAGAGCCCGCCTATGCCGCCGCCTGAGGGGGTTTTAGTATGGGATGGTACTTTGTGTATGTGTTCTATATCATGCATGTATCCTATGATATATCCTATGATATCTCATAGACATATTTGAAAGATCTAGATGCAGATGTAGACAAAACATCGTCTCTCGGATATGTGATTTCTGAAAGAAGAGAAAACATACCACAAACAGCAACATGGAAATCGCTCTTAGGTGTATCCGTGACAGTCATGTTTATTATACAAGATATTCGGTTGATATTGAAGCTGAAGTGAAGAAGATGTTGAGCAGTAGAAAGACTGAGAGAAAGGTGAAGAGTGAAATGTGCTGATGACGATGATGTTATTTATCATTTCACGGACGGCGGAAGGCTGAGCAATGATGTACAGGGAGTCATTATCGGGTACGGCCCCGGATCATGTTGGCGTTAGGGAGTAGGCGTCGGGAGATGTGCTTACATCGTTAGCGGACAGGCCTGGAGCACTGTGTTAGGGAGTAGCTTCGTCGCTGTGGAGAAATGAAATGCATGATTCGGAACTCGGGGGGATGTCATGGGGGAAAAGACG